>ML789616.1:84784-114189 GCA_009831015.1 Picea engelmannii | reverse complement strand
AGGTTTCGGAGGATAAACGGTGGGAAATACCTCCACCCCTCCTCATAACACTAGGGTCAACACCCTATATCGAGCCATACTGTGCAACTACTGTTCTTAGAGTCACGTCATCAAACATCCACTCTGGGTAAGTCGTGCATCCTATCAAAACCACACTTACCATAGATCATAGTAATATTTCGAATCATAAATTAAAGAGTAAGTACAACTTATAGCATACAATCTCTTCATGATGTCTACGACATCCCAGTTACCTTAATACTATAGTCATTTGGCTATCACATAGCTCATCATCCTGTAGGTTAGTTCACCAATAACACATATTGATGCAGATACATCACAAATTTATATAAGAATTCATATTTGCATCGACGCTCAATTAAGAAATGTATTCCTATTTACATCATGCATTGCATCTATTATACATTCACAACATAACTTGAATTAGTATACATGTACCGAACTTACCCATTTTAATTTTCATGTTCAAATAATCAAATAACTATCTTTGTCATGAGCATATATCATGTATCATACAATTAAGTTTAGAGGTACACATCTCAATGTTTAACCAAGTTTAACTGACTCCAAACAAATGCTAAACTTTTAATTATTAAGATTAGTAAACAACAATGTTCTAACTACCGAAGGTCAAAATATGGGGCATTACAACCGAGACGCGAAAAAGAAAGGGTAAAATGGTACAAGGAGCATCACACAGGTGTAAAGGAGAAATAGATAGTTGGAATGAATAAACAAATGATCGAGGCAAAGTTTTTCCACATGTTGACTGTTCACTGACATTGCGGTCCAAAGGTGGGAGTTATTGTAGAAATGTTGAAACTTGAGAATGATGATATTGCCATTTTAGATGACGTGGAAAATGAAATTGAGATTATTTTCCCAGAAGTTGTCTGTTTCCAGTTGCAATCTTGTAACTTCCATGTTAAAGGGTTGTCAACATTTTTAATAAATCTGTCCAAGTCTGGTTTGGTTGTCTCTAGTCATGGATCTGAAATTTGGATGCAGGAAGTCTTTCCAGTGATATTTCCATCTTTCCTTTACACAGAATTATCTCTTTTCGAAGAGGTTGTAGGGGTCATTTATCGAAAGCATCAAGTTATTCTTTTGGGTCTTAGCATTTTGATGGGGTATATGTCAAGGGACGTAGTGCTATATCCAAGAGGGAAAAATATTTCATCTTCAAATGTTCGTTTAGATATTGATCTTTGGGCTGCAGAAAAGTTTTCCAAATTTGCTAGACAATTTATTTTCTTTAGCTGGATGCAAAAATTTTCTTCTTCCATAAGTTCTAGTGGAAACTTTGATCAATTAAAAGAGAGTGAACTCTTTAGAGGAATTTAAAAAGGACAGAATTCTTCTGATTATAACATCCATGGACATCAATAAAGCTTATTTTTCAATCTCAAGTGAATATTCTATGGGTATGGGAAAATTTAGTTCTAGGGGTTCTCGATCCATCACAAGGTCAAGGTCTGGATATATGACTGAACATTAAAGTAAAATACAGAAAATTATTTCTCCCATCCATAATCAAAGTTAGTCAGTCATTGGATAACTTTTTCATTGATACAGGAACACAGTAGCATGTCTTTTTACTTGAGTAATCAATAGATATTGCAATGACATGGTCACCACCACAGAAGTGGGAGAAATATTAAACACTAGTTGTTGGAAATAAACCTAGAATTAATGTTGAGAAGAATATGTCAAATGAAAAGTATTGCCTTGATTCTTTCCAAGATGTTGAGAATTATGGATTGAAGATGTTACCTGTTCAAAATGGCCCCATTGTTTGTCACAGCTGTTCAAAATGGCCCCATGTTTGTTATGCATCTTCGGTTTGCTCAATGCAGTTCCAGATAGATTTATACACAAGATGGTTTTGGTGAGTACCGATGTAGTGGTATTGTAGCAGAGGGATCTGGCACCATGTGTTTGAAACATAATGGTAATTATCTGCAATTGCAACAGATCACAATATTTTAGCACATGTACGTTGTACAAGTGAAAAACTTAGCTTGCCACGTGGAAGAATGCCTTAGAGTTCGGAAATGCAGTTGTATTCGATATCAGTCTTACGAAAATGCAGTAAATGCTATGATTATATTTTGGAGAGGATAAGCATCTTCAAGGAAAAGAAAAAATTGCAACCCAAATTTCATATTTTCAAACCCTAAATTGGCACACATTCATGGTCACCACCAATCTTAATCATGAGTATATCGTTCCTGATCATGGAAAATAATGACATGTTTCTAATAAATAAATGAACGACTAGAGTTGTTGCGCCTTTGGAATAGAAGAAAATATCAATGGTAGTTACACAACTTAAAAGAAACGATGTGTCAGCAGTAACAAATTGGATAGATGATTTGGGATCACGTTACGAAAATAATGTGGATTGGTTTCACAAAATTGCAAGGTGAGTTATCACCGAAGTACTGAGAGGATCTACCAAATATTACAAAGGATGGCATTTAAAAGGAGAATGGAGGTTGCACAAGAGCGAGGAGGTACTCCAGTAGCTGGATTGGGAGGAATTTTGAATATAACCAGGCGGATTTCTCTTGCCAGGGGTTCTGAGTTGTTCTGAGTTCTCTCTTGAATAGAGAATCAATGGTTGAAGAACACTTTTGATATTTTATTAAGTTTTTTTAAACACTTGTTTTCACTTATGGATTGAAATAAAGTTTTTTAAAACCTTTTATGTTTATTAGGTTCGAATAACATTTTGAAAGAATTTAATTTATGTCTACATAGTAAAGTAAAGATGATGTTTTCACATTTTTGTCAATCATGTTCTAAATCTCTTACTAGAATGGCATGAGAATTTTTTCCATAATTATGTTGTTTTCCAATAAATTATTTATCAAATGAATAAATGTATCATCTATTAAGTTTATTTCTATGATTAATTTTTAGTGTATTTGGACTTGGATTTATAATGTATCTAGCTCCACTAATTCATTTTAATGAGGTTGAACATTTATTATTCACATTTTCTCTTATATCTATTCTCCATATACATTTAAATATGTTAAGATTATCCCTTACATACAATGGAACTAACTTATGAGACTATTGTTTCTCATATCTTTGTTTTACAAATACTAAAACTTTTCTTTAACCAGAAGTGTAGTGTAGATATAGATTATAGATGTCATGATCTATTCTTATTTTTAGTAATAAAAGTTGACATGATTTTATTAAAAGTTAAATAGATTAGTTTTTATTATGTAATTTAGGTTAAGATACTTTAGATTTTAGATCTAAGGTTACTTTCTTGTTAATGGCAATTGAGCCCATATACAAGACGATGTCACTATACCAAATGAATAAAGGATTAATTGGGGCCATGATAGGGTGATGAGATGTCACTATACCAAATGAATAAAGGATTAATTGGGGCCATGATAGGGTGATGATCCCCTATTGCACGAAGGATATTTTTGGCCTATTAATATTCCACAAACATCATAATGTACAAAATCTAATATTTTTGCATCCATTGCATTGCAGGACTATCACTTATAAATGATACACTTTTTTGTCTACCCATAATACAATGTTCACAAAATTTAAATTCTATATCTTTTATGCCATGCAAATTTTTTTATACCTCTTTCAGTCATGTGATCAAGTCTCAAGTCTTTTATGCCATAAATCTATTGTAGACTCCAACAATAATATTTGATTTACCTAGTTTTGACTTTATTTTCTAGAGAATGCCTATGTTTTGCCCCTTGAAACAACCAATGAACCCTTCATAATTTTCCAGCCTCCCCTTCCAAACACCATAAAATAGCCTTCATCTAGCTTCCAAGCTGAAACAAAATTCATTCCAAGCTCTAGTATATTTTTGACTTGTCTAAAAAATATACTACAACCATCTTGTGTTTTTATTATATCTCCTACTCGTTCAATATTACAAAGCATTTTATTACCCAAACACCTTACCCATATTATCAAATCTATAAGAAATAAATTTTTCTCTGGTTGAGCATTTTATTACCCAAACACCTTACCCATATTATCAAATCTATAAGAAATAAATTTTTCTCTAGTTGAGGTGGCATGGTAAAAAGCTCTAGAATCTAAAATCCAATCACTATCATGAGAGAAGTATAAAAACATGCATATTCACAACAAAAAAAGATTAATACCTCACCATCTAATGTAGTAGTAATTTTTCATTATAGTTGTTGTTGGCTACCTTTTTATCCTTTTTCTCTGTTTTTAATATCTTGCAATCTTTTATGACATGGCTAGGTTTTCCTCAAAGGTAGTACGTTATTCTTTTATGCCTAGACTTTGACTTTCCTCTAGAGATGGATATCCTTAATTTATTTCTATTTGGTTAACACAATTTACCGTTTGGTGTTACTTATGGCTACAACCAAGTTCTACCAACTATCATGCATTGAGCTCAAGAGTAGGAGGGCTTGTATCTCATTATCAAACATAATGTTCAATAAAATGAGTTGGTTCAACACCTTGTGCAACTCATTTAAATGTTTTCTATTGGGATTTTTTCCTTCATTTTGAAGTTAAACAACCTCTTCACCAAAAATAATTTGTTGAATGTTGTGTTTCATTCGTATAAATCATGAATCTTTTTAGATAATGACTCAAGTGTCTTTTCTTGCCAAGCATAAAAGTATAGCTTGTCTGCCAATAATGACAATTTTCTTTTATTCTTTTATCGAACTTTTCACAAGATAGATTTTTTTTTATCTTCTGTCAATCAATATTTATAGATCTTTTAGAGTCCATTTTTTACCTCCATATGATCAAGTTTACCTAAATAATCTTTATAATATTCATCATCCACTCCATTGCAACCACCTAAATGAACCCTACAAAATCAATATTTATCATCCACTCCATTGCAACCACTTAAATGAACCCTCCAAAATCAACCTCCATGACGTGGAAGACAAATAAGACCTCAACGAACACTAACTTTCCAAACGCCCGGGATATTTAACAGTATTTTCGAATTTATTTCTTCGGTGTTGGGATCCCATGCGCTCATGACATTCTGTTTATCGATTTTGTTCGCAGGCGTTAATTTCTATCTAACGTATCAAAATATTCCAAGTATTTGATGTTGGCTGAACCCGGCAGAGCTCTTGATAAAAAGAAAGCCGAAGAAACCCAGAAGAGAGTGATCAGAATATCGAATTTGAATTTGAAGCTCCTCGTAACGCGTTCCAGCACAGAGTAATCCAGGAGGGGTAGCCATGGGCTGCTGTAAATCAATCCCTGCTCCTCAAGGTACCGAGATAAAATAAATAAAATGCTTCTTCTGTATTCGCCATTCTCGCCACTAGGAAGTTTTTTTGTATTTAAATCGCATGCATAATATAATTAAATTATTTGTGCCGCGTACCGGAAGATTATGGAAGGAAAGAGCGGACCATTTATGTGCACAACTTGCCTGTTAACATCTCCGCATCTACTCTTCGAAGGAAGTTCAAGAGGTTTGGAAAAATTCGATCGGCCGAAATTCAAGTTACCACTCAGGTGTTCATGCTCTTCTTTCGTTCTTTTCTTTTATTTTTTACATCTATAGTAATTCTTTTTAGATCTATAGCAAACAGTAGTGGAGAGCTGTTGCTTGTTTTCCTTCTATATCCTTCATAAACCGTAGTCCAGTGTTGTTGATTGTTTTCGTTTTGAAAATGTAAGAAGTAAAATTTGCTGTGGGGGATAATAGATTAATGTTACTGCTCGCTTGCTGGTAATATTTGCAACAGGGAGAGAATATTTATGCGCGTATCGAATTTAAAGAAAGAGATTCGGTCGTCGAGGCTATTCAGGTTTAATTAAACTGTCAAGCATTTTTCGTTTATTAATTTATTAAAGTTTAGTTTTGGGATTAACTAGCACGAATTATCAGTCTTAGAAGATTCTTGAAATCATTTTACGTATCTTATTTCGTGATCTTATGGTTATAGGAATCGCCTCTTTTGATACATGGAAGACAGGTTTATATCTTGGAAGAGTTGCGGTCTGTGGAATGGTGGTTGCAGCCTCCTGAAAGCGGTAATTTCATTCATTCATCATGACTTGTGAAAACCCTACGAAATTATTTTCTGTTGGGTTCTTCTTTGATTTGCTTTGCTCTGTTCGCTCGCCAACAATGAATATTTACAGCTGCATTGTAATACAACAGGCGGACCGACACCCAATACTACAGTAACCGTATAATACATTGGAGCTCTAAGGCGTAATAGAAGTTATGTAAACGCAAGCGTTCAAATTGTGCTGAATCGTCTGATCCGTTACACAGCTTGTTCATTGAACAGAAACGTACTCTTGATTTTCTGTTGATCTGAAATATAGCAGCAGTTATTCTTTGCACGGATTATGTATATAGATGACAATGATTGGACGGAAAATGTATATCCATGACGCTTATATTAGTAGAGAGTATTTTATTAAGATTTGTGCCACTTTTTCAGTAATTTAAACGTTCTATCTTTTTGTCAGTGTTTTATTTTGTCAAAAATTTGGTCATAAATGGTTGGATTTGCAAATTTTAGTGATTAAGTTTGTATAATTTGAGATTTCTCCAACACATTGAATCTATTTATGCATTCAGAAATACAATTTAAGCAGTGATTTTGTCCAAATTTACATCATCCCATACCTACCAAAAAAAACCAAAAAAATAAAAAGTTTAACCAACCTCTTTTTATTTTTATCTTGTACATTTTTTTAATATGATGAATTTGTTTTCTTGGTAATTCAATGTTTTACTTTGTTGAGTTGAATTTAGTCATGCATGATTACCATATTTACATATTAATTTGAATATAAGTAATTTTTTAATATTATTTAAATTTAAATTATAATTTCAAAATATTTATTATAATAATGATTTTAATTTTTTTTACTTATTACAATTATAGTTTTGATAATTATTTATGAATGTTTTTCTTCAAAAATTTAAATATAAAATTTTAAAGTAAATTAAATAAAACGAGGTAAATTAAATTTGATTTTAATAGAATTTATATATATATTTAAAAACATATCATTGTTATTGGAGGTTTTTTTATTTATAAAATTTAATAATAGTTAATAATATTTATATATATATTTTAATATATAAAATTTAATAATAGTTAATAATATTTATAAATTTTTCATTATATGATATGATGATGATTAAATGTTCATTGGAAATATAATTGATCTATTAAATCTTAAGAAAGATAAGAGATTACTTGGATTTTTTTTTAGATAAGAGAAACTTTCTAAGATCATCAAAGTTTTGATGACTTAGAAAGTTGAGAAGATCTTTATTGTGTAAAATATTTTGAAAATAAGATATGATATGGGTATACATAGGTAATCTAGGAGAAAACACTTTTCATATTCAATCATCTTAGTGTTATAAAGATGACATATTCTTTCATCACACAATGTTTTGGGAATTGTCCAATGCCCAAATTCACTTTGTTCTTTTTTTAGCAATGTTGATTTTCTTCTTTTCACTAGTCAAAACTTAGAGGTACTTTTGATCTTCTAGATTATGGTTGATTAACTTCTTATAGTACCTTAGTTTTTTTTATCCTCTAATACATTATCACGCAACATATTCTCCTTAAATTTAGATGTAATAATATATTTAACATTATAAGTATTATGTAGAATGACTTCTATTTGTATTTCCAGTGATTCAACGTAGAATAGGCATGGTCTTGGATGTTGTTTAAAGGAATTTTAGGGAGCCTCTTGTCATCTATGTTTTTTATATTTTTCTTGTGCATTAGGTACTTAATAATAATTGTGCTCTCAATGTGGGAAAGGATAATTTATATGAGGAGGATAAGATAGGTTGTATTGGATTTAATTTGAAGATTATATGTTATAAAATTATTTTGGATTTATTCTATCATTTTCCAAGATTAAGGAATTTTTTTAATCTCAAAACTAAAGGTTTCTAATTTACAATTGTTTTTAATATCATAATAAACTTTTTTCTACCCTCTATTTATCTTTTTCTCAATTATGTAATTCAAATTAAGTTTTTGATGAATATAAATTCTGAAATATTTGTATGAAGACATTTATGAACATAAAGAAAAAGACTATAACTATTAATAATAGTCTTAAAAAAAAAAATTACATTACTACTCATGATCAAATATATTAAAATATATATATATATTTTTAAGAACATTTTTAATTATATTACACTAAATTGATTAATTATCAATATTACTTATAAAATTATTTGAACAAATATTAACTATAAAGATTATCCCTTAAAATTAAGTAAATTACTTATAAAATTATTTGAACAAATATTAACTATAAAGATTATCCCTTAAAATTAAGTAAAGATTTTATGTTTTTAGTTGATATATTAACTATTTTTCCAATAATTAGTTTATAAATTAATATTATCCCTTAAAATTAAGTAAAGATTTTATGTTTTTAAGTTGATATATTAACTATTTTTCCAATAATTAATTTATAAATCAATATTAATCTTTATAATATTTTTAAAATACAAATTAAAAGAACTTATAATTTAATTTTTTTATAAAGAGAGCCAAAAATGATTTTTTATAACTTATTTACTTTTGAAAGTATCTTCGTTACTTAAAAAATACTTAGTCCAATTCTTTTAATTTTCTATTTAAAAAAAATTATTTATATAATTATATATTTACACTAATTCTTATCTACCTTAATGTCCTCGTACATATACTACAAGCTTGTATTTATTAATGTTAATTGTATTCATTATTATTATCGATTTGACATTAGTTTTTATATTAAAGGTACTTTTGTTTTCCATGTGTTGAAATTTGATGTTCATTGTTTATGTCAAAATAAAATTTAACGAAATTCTAAATTATCACTTTTTATAAATAAAGTATTAATTATTATTTTTAAAACCGAAACTTATAAAATTAAATACTCAAAACACACATTTAATATTCACAAATAAATTTTAGAAAATCTTGCTTTCCATATGTTGAAATTGGATGGTCCCTTTTTATACGTATTTAGAAAAATTATAACTTATCATTTTTATAAACAAAATATTAATTATAATTTTTTAAAATTTAGAAAAGTTATAAATTATCATTTTTATAAATAAAATATTAATTATTATTTTTTTAAATTCAAAATTATAAAATAAGTAATAATAATAATAATTTATTTTTAAGATAAGACCAAATCAAATTTTAGAAATTTTTTATAATGATATCTTGAAATTAGAAAATCTATAAATTATAATTTTTATTTATCATTTTTTATATACAAGAAATTAATGATTATTTTTTAAAACTTAAACTGATGATGATGATGATGATGTTGATCATGGTTAACCTCCACTAAGATGAAAATTAGTCTATTGAAAATTAAGAAAGTAAGACATTACTCATTTCTTTACAATATTATTTAGATGCTTGAAAAGAAATAGGAGAAGTGTTCCAATATCACTAAAGTTTTGATGACATAGAAGGTTAGGAAGCTTGGTATACCCACGACACTCTAGGAGAAAATGTTTTTCATCTTCAACCCTTATGGTGTCACAAAGGCGACATGTTCTTTCTTTCCATGGTGTTTTGGGAATTGCCCAATGCTTGGTTTCATTCTTCAAGTAGTAAGAACTATTAATTCTTATTTTAGCTCATTAAATATAGCTTGTACAATATTTTAAATATCATTGGTATTCTTCATAATAAAATCAAGGGCTCAAAAATACACATTTAATATTAATACACATAAATTTATTTCCTAGGGTTTTATAGGTGGGTTTTGGTTCCCTTGCAAGGAGAGAGTTCATAGGAGTCAACGTAGTGTAGGTATTTTTCACAGCAGGGATGTAATATCCCAAGTGAGGTCTCTCTCAAGAGGAAGCAGTGTCGAGACTAGTCAAAAAGTCCTTCAAAAAAGCGATTAAAGGGGCCCCTGTAAGAAGGGGCAAAGATGTTGAGATGGGTTGGGTTGGCACTGGATCGATAGAAACCCAAACCAAGGATGGTAAATGAATGCCTTTCCAAGACAGGTGAGAATCCCAAGTATGAGGTCGCATTGATCGCAATTGGGAACTAAATTAAATGGATGCAAGATCATGCCTTAATAGGGAAATTTATGGGAATATGGGACTTCAAGAAATCTTTTCATATTTGGATTAAGTCCATATGGAATGTAAAGGGAAAAATTGATCTTCGGCTAGGGTCAAAAGGTTTTTTCACAGTGGTCTTCTTGGAACTCAGAGAACAAGGCAAAGTGTTTGAATAAGTCCCTTACTTCTTCAATTCGGTCGGGTTACATATCTGATTCTGGACATAACAAATCACTCTCGAGAAACAAGACTTATAGTGCCCCCTCTCTAGATTGAGATGTATTCGCTACAAAGGGAATTCTGGGATCCAAAGGTCCTCAAAGGAATTGGAAACACTTTAGGATCCTTCATCAAGGTTTCAGAAGTAACAAAGGCGGCAAGGTATATATATCTCTTATGATCGAATATGTGTTTATATGAATTTAGTGGGAGCTCTCCAAGAATTGATAGTAGTTTCTTACTAGGATGAGGAGTGGACCCAACCACTATATTATGAGCATATACCATTTAGATGCAGGAAATGTCATGTTCATGGCCATATTTTTAGGGATTGTCCCCTAAAAAATCCCATCACATAAAACAAAGCGAAAGAATAAATAGACATTGAAGACTTCACCAAGATCCCAAGCAAGAAAAAGGTTGGGAAACACACACCTAAATAACCACCAATGACCCAACCCAAGAATTTGACTAACAACTTTCAAGTCCTGTAAGGGGAATATATTAAACCATTCATTACAAAGAAACTAAAGAATCAAAATGAGATAAGAAAGACAGGGAATGAAATAGGGGAACACCTGTCTAAAATGTGAAGAATAGATGGAGAACCAAGGAAAAAGTAGAAGTTAGAAGAAGAAGTAGTGATGTAGGAAATCCAAGGTACAATATCATATTCAGAGGAAGAGTTAGATCCATATGCGAGCTAGGAAATGGACCTGAAGGAAATTGTAGTGAACATGTCATCTCTTCGAGAGGTCCATGGAGATCAAAAGGTGGATAATCTCTCAATTTCTCAACTCCAAAAGCTGCAAAGGGAAATGTGAAAGGGAAAATCCATAGGTATCACTCAAGGAAGGACAAAAATAGATTCAATAAATATGGGAATAAAATCCAACCCTCTCAAATTCTAGAAGAAGAGCCCAAGAGAAAAGAAAAAGAAAGGGAGGAAACCCCATAAACAAAAAATAGAAGAAATTGGGGCCCTAATGGTTGACTCAGACAAAGTAGTATGCCTCCCAGATCACTACTTCCGATCCGAACCAAAATATTAATTATGAAGATCACATCCTACAATATTAGAGGTTTAAGAGCCCTATCAAAACAAAGAATGTTAAAAAAAATAATTACCCAGGAAAAGGTTGACATAATGATGATCGAAGAAACTAAAAGTGATGCAGAGACAACGAAAAGAGTAGCTCGAAAAAAATTCCAATATGTTAGGAAAAATGGATTGAAGCAAAAGGAGAATCTAGAGGTTTATCCACCCTTTGGGATCCATATTATATGGATATGAGGGACATGCATGATTTTAGGGGCCAAATTTCCCTCGTGGGCTCATTTTCCATGGTTTGTCCCAAAATAAGATTCACTATTCTAAAAAAGATTCGCCCAAATTCTAAAGGATAAAATTATTTTACTTTAAAAATCACAAAAAATTTATACAAACTATATAAAATCCCTAGGCATTTGAATATTTTTACAAAAATATCGCCAAACATTTTATAATTGGCATATGAAGGATTAGTAAGATTCATCAAGGTTTCTACATTTTAAATTCAATTTACACCCTTAAAATCATCCATGATGAAGGAACGTGTCTTGAAGAAAATGATTCTCGAACTAAAATTCAAGGTTAAAGGTACTGGGGAAATAGGGTACATATCGAATGCATATGGTCCCCAGGCCCCTAGTCTCAAGAGGAGTTTTTCGGATGAAATAATATTTCTAGTTGTCTCTCTGCAATATCAAACCTGGGTACTAGGGGGGATTTCAACATGATTAAGTCCCCCATAGAGAATAAGGGGAGTATCTGAATACTGGATCCTGAGACAAAGGAGTTTGGTGAACTCATAGAACATCTTAGATTAATAGATGTCCCAACCAGGAATGGTCTATTCACCAAGAAGAAGAAAAAACATAGGGATTAGAGGATCACGGTCCTCTTAGACAATTTCTTGGTTTCTGGAACTTTCTTCCAGTATAAGCAGTCCATATCTATATATGTCCTCCCACATTTTGTTTTGGACCATTGGTCCATAACCATTAAATGGGAATAACTCTTGAAGCATGGGCCAAAACCATTCTACTTCAAGAAGTTTTGGATGGAGAATTTGAAATTTCTTCCAAAACTCAAGGTCTGTGTAAAGGCCTAAAAGAACTTTATGGGACTAAGATGTTTCAGCTCCAATGGAGGCTCAAGTATGTCCACCATTGTATCACAAAATGGAATAATGAGGTTTTCAATGATATTTTAGAAGCAAAGATAATATTAGAGCATGAGATGGAATATATCCAAAATAAAGGGATTCAAGGGGAACACTTAGAGGAACTTAGATCTAGGCATGGAGAAATCAAAATATATATGTACAAACGACTATGGAAGTATAGATAATGAGTCCATTCTCTCAAAGAAGGGGATAAGATGTACAAATTATTCCACAAGTCCATGCTCCAAAGAAGAAGTTGTAATCAAATAGCTTCCTTTGGAATTCAGGAAGGCATCATCAAAGAGAAACATGAGGACATTGAGGAAGAGATAACGACTTATTATTGGTTTCTCCTCTCTAAAATAGATGAGAATAGGGAAGAATATATCACAAAAAATTTATAATCCATCCCAAAATAGGTTTCTCCTTAACAAAACCATAGTTTTATGAGACCATTATCCTTTTATCATGTCGAACAAACTTGTGGTAGTAACCTATCAAACCCAAAAATCCTCTAACGTTCTTCAATGTTTTGGGAATCGACAAGTCCATCATGGCCTTAATCTTATTAGGGTCTACCTTGACACCTTCATGAGATACAATATGACCCAAATTCTCTACCTCCTTCACCCCAAAGAAACATTTGGATGGTTTGGCATATAGTTTTTCCTCCTTTAGTAGTTGTATCACCTTGTCAATATGTCGCACATGATCCTCCCAAGACTTGGTATAGATTAGTATATCATCAAAAAATACTAACACAAATTTTTGAAGGAAGGGCTTGAAAATGGAATTCATCAACCCTTGGGATGTAGAAGGTGCATTTGTAAGGTGAAAAGGCATGACCAAAAATTCATAATGGATTTCATGAGTTCAAAATGTTTCTTTTTTTATATCTTCTTCCTTCATTCTAATCTGATGATACCCTGAACGAAGATCCAACGTTGTGAAATAGATTGCTCCATGTAGTTGATATAACAATTCATCAATGAGGAGAATGAGAAATGTATCTTTAATAGTGATCTTGTTGATCTCTCTATATTATGGACACATACGCCATGAGCCATCTTTCTTGAATACCATTACCACTAGTGCAGAGTAAGAACTTTGGCTAGGTCTAATAATTCCAGCCTCTAACATTTCTTCAACCATGTGCCCAATTTCACTCTTTTGGGCATAAGGGTATCTGTACGGCTTAATGTTATGAGGAACACTCCCAAGAATTAGGTGAATATCATGATCATGATTTTGAGTGGGTGGAAGACCTTTGGGAATATATTCAAATACTTTTGAATTCTTATAAATGATCCCTTGGAGATCTAGAGGAATAAATGTCTTAAATGTTTGAACATCTAGTGAGCATAATTTTGAAATAACACCTTGATGCCCCTTTTTTAATGGATGTTTCATGCCATTAGAGATTATCACCTTACTGGGTTTCCCTGTGATAACTCAATTTCTTTTCCTTCCAATGAAAATTTCATGAAAAGTTCTTGAAAATTAAAAGCCATTATTCCTAATGATTGTAACCATTGGATCCCTAGTACAACATCAACACCACCCATGGGTACAAAAATCATTGGACTATTCATTGCATATTCCCCCATGGTAAGATTGATCTTATTACATTTTCCGGAGCAATTGATAGTTCCTCCATCTGCAATCATTACTTGAAACTATGGCATTGGATATACAAAGCAATTGAGAGGTTTGGTTAATTTATAGTGAATGAAATTATGAGTACTACTAGAATCAATTAAGACTATTACCTTTTTCTTCTTGATATATCCTTCGATATTGAGGGTTTGAGGAGTACTAATTCCAACCAATGCATTAAACCATATCGGGGGAGTCAATTCTTCAGACGAAATTGCTTCTATGTTTTCATCTTGAGATGGTTCTTCTTGTTCTTCTTCCTCTTCACAATATCTGTAGAATAATTTATTCTCACCACACTTATGTCCCTTACTATAATTGTTGTCACAATTAAATCATAAACCTTTTTATTTCCCTTCCTCCAATTGTTGAGGTGTCAACCTTGTAGGTTGAGGTGTTTTAGAAGAAGGAGCATTATTCTCTCTATAGATGTTAGGATTGCTCCTTCTAGTAGCCATATCCATATTTTTACTTTCAACATGTCTTTCCACCCTGAATGCATTCTCCAATGATTTGGGTTCCCAAAGGAGAACCTCATGTTTAATTCTATCCTTTAAAGTTCCTACGAGTACATCAATCAAGTACTCATCTGGAATATCTATTACCTTTATATTCAATCTTTGGAAGTTCTCAATGTGCTCTTTAACTGAACCCTTTTCCTTGAGATTTATCAATTGACTAAAGAAGGTATTGCTTCGTGCATCCCCATAGTGTGCTATCATTTCTTCCATGAAAATTTTTCAAGTGACGAGTGATTTGCGAGAACAAAGCCGTCTATACCATACAAATTGATTGGGTTCCAAATATAAAGAAGCAATTCGTACCTTTTGTGTATGTGACACAATATGTAGATCAAAGAATTTCTCCATCTGAAGTATCCATGTGATTGGGTCCTTGCCATCAAACTTCCTCATATTGATCTTAGGAATGTGATTGGTCTTCAACCCAAAGTTGGAGTTTCTCCATTCCTGATTCATCTTCCTTGTGTCCTCGTCATGAATTTCATGGGATACATTTTCACTTTCAGGTGTCCTCTCTATTAGGAAAATTTTCAATCCTTCCATGATCTCTCTTTTTAAACCATCGATCTTAGTATCCATTATTGCCTCCAATTTATCTTCATTTGAATCCATCATCCCTTGTAGTTCATATTTTATCATTGTCTTCTTTTGTAATTCATTTATGTCCCTACACATTTCTTCACCTTCATCAAGAGTCCAAGTAGGACCGTCTGAGGCTTATTTGGTGTAGAAGTTTCCTTTTTAGGTGGCATGTTGGCCAAGTATCACTTTTGAACCTTGATTTTGAGGTGGTTCTGCTAGACAATCTTTCTTCTATTGTATCTCCAAAGTTTTGGCCCTTCTAGGTATGGAAATTTCCTTTTTGTAGTTCTCTGATATTTCTTCTCTGCAATGTCACATTGTTGATCAAAATTGGTTGTGACAAGTGGAATTTATGGTAACTTCCCCACAACTTGTTGATTTTTGGCCTTTCGAGGAGATCTCACTTGTATAGCATGCCCCACACAAAATAATTGATATAAAATTCAGAAACTTGTACCAAAAATAATATAGACTTTCCACTATCCAATGCAACTAGTCTCACTCAATTTGGATACTCTAGGAAGAATTTATGATTTTTTTATGGGGAACACCTGCTTGAGACTAGTCAATAGGACTAGTCAAATACCTTATCTTCCACAGAGTGTATTTACAAATGTAAGATGGCCAAGAAGCTAAATTTTTTACCACATATACCTTACTAATTTTTGTAAATATCCTCCATATTTCAGGTTCTGAAATGTTACAACAAATTGTTTATAGAGAAAATTATGAAATGACTCAATTTAGGATGATTCCACAACCCTATCTTACATAGGCCGTATATACAAAAGTGTAAGGCCCAAGGAGCTGAAATTTTAAACCAACATACCTTGATCCATATACTAAATATTCTCCAAGTCGTTCCTTCTAAAATGTTGTACACAAAAATTTATAGCAAAAATTCCAAGGTGTCTTAGATGTAGCAACGAAACCCCAAGACCTTGAGCTTTGATATCATATGTTAAGAACCAAATATCAATATAGGATAGAAAAACGTTAGAATAAGTACTCAATGCCTTGAAAAAGAGATAATTGTAGATAATAAGACTCTTCGAGTGGGAAACCTTCTTATACAACACATAAATGTTCAAGTACAAGATGATTCCAAATGAAAATGTCTCCTTGGTATATATAGGAGACTAAGAGGTACAATTACAATTAATGGACTTAAGCCAACATAAATAAAATAACATTAGTAATGTAATAATCCCCAATTAAGGGGTAATACCACTATTTAGGGCTTAATATGGGATATGATATACTTTAGGATGTTGGAAACTTACTAGATGGTCAATGAATTAGTTGCTCAGGCCCTCCACAAGACCAAGAGAGAGATCAATGAGATTCTTTATGCCATCCATATTCTCGAGGGAAAATTTGAGCTCTACTATAGATCACAACATGGCATCAAGTTTTGGGTCACCCAAGGAGGCCACAAGGGAGAGAAGCAAGAGAAGGGGTAAAAAGAGTAGATTCCTCTAGGATTGTTGAATTTCCCCATTACTTTGGAAGACAATGATAATGAGTAGATTCAGAGGAGGCACGATCGGGTTCCCATGCCTAACTATGGCACCGATGCAAAGGATGAACCAGGATGTTAGAAATTTTCTACTTCATCTTTGGTTGCTTTGATTTCTTGTGTATTTTTATGTTCAGAGGTGAATGCTCAGTCTATGATGAATTCCTTTTTTCCATCTATATCTAGTACTCAACTAGATAAGATCCATTTTTAGTATCTTTAGGCATGTATCTTCAACTCTTATTGTCACTCTAATAATACTCTGGTTCCTTTATGGGTGTGAGCAGGGTTTTGGGTCTGGTTTCGAGTTTTGGAAGAACACCCTATTGATTTTTTTGTACATTATTGTAATTATAATAGAAGCTTAGCACCATCTTTTTTTAGTTAAGAAAAATAAAAAAATGGATATCGTTTCTCTATCCAAAATCATAACATCTCAAAAAATGGTACAAAATATAGTAATGTTTCACAAATATATAATAATATTAATATAATCAATATGAATGGTTAAAAATAATGCTTTTAAAATATGATACTTGTGATAGAAAATGATTCCAATATAAATTTTAGGAACAAGTTTGGCCATGGAAGTTACACTAATATACTCATTAAGAACTCAACATGTTACTCATTGGAATTAAACTTGGGTGTGGAGGATAATAATCATTCCTCCCAACCACCCTAGCTAAACACAATTGACTTAAAATATGAAGGACATGAGGTGGCCTTCAATTTCCTCAACAAACTTGAACACCAATCAAGCATGATTGGATCAAGGCATGTTGGTTCATACTAGATGTCCCCTTTTGTGACTAAGTGTGGTGCCCTAAATCATGCCATTTGGGTAGTCATGAATATAATCTCTCATAATGGAACATTGATCACATCACGATTCAAGTGCTTATTTCTTGTTCTTCTTACTCTCATACGATGGTATTCTTCAATATAGTCCATGATTGACCAATCTGACCCACCCAAACCTCCTAATAGTACCACTGGTGGCCCACACCATGATAGCCCAGTGATGAAGTAGATGTCCTCTACCTCAAACGTCAGTTGGTTACCCCCTACAACAAAATAATGTTGGTCATGTTCCCAATACTTAACTATCATGTCTAACAAATGTGATTGGGATATAATATTTTGGCATCTAAAGAATTTTAATATCCCATAATCTAATAGTGCATCCAAAGTTTGTTAATCTCCAATTGGAAACAAGTCATCAACCTTATGATCACGTTCCTTCCACTAAATCATATTCATAGGGTGTCCTTCGCATTGCAAACAACACATCCCATTAGAAAAAATTGGAACATTTGACACTCTCATTCATTTAGGGCACATTGTCTGTATGCTTGACAACTCTAAAATTGAAGTTGTCCCGAGTGGACCAGTTACCCCTGAATATGGTTTCCTTGAAAACTGAGTCTATGTCCCATGAGATACAACACTCAAACTGTGGGACCTCCTCAACTTTGTTTGTGCACCAACCATTGGATGGTGTATCAACTGGAAAACAACAACTGACAAAAGCACACTCCATTTCAAACTGAGCAACAAACTCCTCCTCCTTTGTTGTCACTATAGTACTATTCTTCTTCTTCTTCCTCTTCTTGGAAGATTGTCTATCATAGTACACCATCTCTCCACAAACAAAGAATCTCATTGTTCTCATGTCTCTACCTTTCCCACTGCCACTCTCCCGTGGCTTGGCTCCCATCTTGGGAACCTGTCTAGCACCCTTTCCAACCTTTTTCTTTCCCTTTGACCAAAGAGCTATATCCTCATCACCTGAGCAATAATATGTTGTTGTCCTGAAGAACCAGAGTTGCATATCAGCTCCTCCTGTATGAAGTCATCCCAGAGTCTCTCACAACTGGGAATAACCTCCCTCGCCACAATGCCTCTCACAAGGTCATCATCGCCAAAAATTCATAATCCACAATCTCCCCAACTGCTTCCAACTCATCTCGAGTCTATGTAAATCTCCCAAGGTATGATGTCATCGGATCTGACTTGAGTATCTGAATGCTCCTAAGCTTCTCCTGCAAAAATATCTTTCGGTTCATATTGGGACTCTGGTAGAGCTTGCACAATGAGGCCCACATCTCAAAGGCATAGTCCTTCCTAGTTAAATGGGGTATGGCATCGTCTCTCAATGCATCAAAGATAGTCCTTTTATCCTTGGTGTTCCTCTTCCTGAGCTATGCTACCAGCAAGGGAGTAGTGACATGAGGAAGAATCAGTGGAGCTTTAACTATATCCCATAGTTCAATGTCCTCTAAGACAAATGTAATCCTAGTCTTCCAAGGGGACTAGTTTTTAGCTCAAACGGCTAGCCTATCCTCTTCCTTCATTTAAGACACCAACATGGATGTTGAATGAAACTCAAACTGATGCTAAACACTCCAAAAGAGTACAACCTCACTCTTGTCAACATAAGTGCGAAAAAGGATTGTCCAACACTGTGTCCAAGAAAATCCCACAAACTTCCCACTGTATGCTCACAAATAAAGAAAATTATAGCCACCTCGGCTTTGATACCATGTAGAGTTTTGAGCAACTATGAAGGATACCCAATAGGTTTGTCTTTGACCTCTTGCTGGGCTCTAATTTTAGTTATCCAAATCTGTCCTTGTTGTTTTTTTCGAACAACAAACATGTTTGTTTAACTCTGCCAAGAAATATTCCTTCAACTGATGGTTAGATGCTCTTTTAAGTTGCCCTTGCAAGTGGTTTTAGTAACCCAATGTTAGAACATGAAAACCTAAAAACATATAGGACTCCTCTAGGATCTTAATAAGCTCATATAGATGATTTTAGACACTAAGCATTCATGAAATTTGAGCACAAGTATTTTTGGTTAACATGACCCTAGATAACACCCCCCCCCCCGAGGAAAACCCGTTTAGAGTATATGTATATATATATGGAGTGTCTCAAGAATGGAATACAACAAAGAAGTAAATACAATGGAACATGTACACTTTGCAAGCTCCTCTCAAGCTATGCAAGAAGTATCCTTGAAGAATGCACCCAAGAAGTGTGCCCATCCCTTCCTTGACCAAGCTACACCATAAATGTTCCCTCGATCTTTCCTTTGGTTGTTTGAGAAACCCTTGAACACAAGCTTCCTCTTGTATGTTGCCTCAAACCCTTTCCAATCAGATCTAAAAAATCCTCACTCCAACATGTGCCTACAAACCTTTCTCCCTCCTCCTCAAGTGCGCCCTGCATCAAGCATGAACACATAGAACAAATAAATGAATCCCTAATCCTCCTTGCACCTTGAATGAATGAGAGTGTTGAATCTAGCCTCACCCAATGCTTTCATTCTCACCCCTTTTCTTCCCTCCAAAATCTCCAAGTGGACAAAACAAGAACGATTTCCTCTCTTACCCCTTGCACCCTTCTTTAGCCATCCCTATCCAAATTTAGAGATTGACGACCAAGATCATCTCTTGCCATGTCTAATCAATGGGTGAGATATTCCCACAAGTATCTCACTTAGAAACCCAATTTTGGTTAAGTTTCTTAATTTTTCCTCATGTCCTTTAATTCACCCACAAAGTCAATTAATTATCACTTTTACTAAAATGACAAAATTTCACTTTTGACTTAAATCTCCTAAGTCAAAGTGAAATTAGAACAAAAGGTGAAGGACAATGGTCTAATCAATTCCCTCTTATAGTTAGAGAGACACAACCACATGAGGACCACTTTCCAAGGTACCCAAAAATCAACATCCAAAAGTTTATTTTTTCATTGTAATGTCCATACAAGTTGACCATTATGAGAAAAGCAACAAGGTGGTGGTCTTCCAAGTCCACCACAATACCTCAAGGATTCAAAAAATATGAAAGGACCCTAAACAAGGATTCATATTAGCATCCCCTCTCATAAACCTATTGAGTCAACTAAACTGAAGGACCACTCTTTTGGCCACGATTGAAAGGATTTTGTGACCTTTCCCCCTCTACACATGGTTTTCTAAATCATTATAATGTCTCGATCACAAGATTTTAAAAGCCTTTTGAGGGATAGAATTTTTTAGGCACCCCCAACCCACGAGCATTGAAAGAGAAGAAAATCATCAAGGACCCCTTTCCCAGGCTTTCCTTGCTCCAAGTGTACCAAGGGCTTAGTGTATTGTTTCTCACTTGTCATATCCTTTCTAGCTTGAATTTGGTATAATAAGAGGCGTGAATTCCTTCCCACTTCAGCGCATGCCTACTTATGCAATGTCAGGTCTCCCATAATTGCCACCTCTTCCATCGGTTTGAACTTCGACCAAAAGATATAAAATAATTTGAAGAGCGACTTGGAGTAACTACATTTTACATATCCAACGAAGGGGGGAAGAGGAGGGGAGGGAAATGTGCAGGAGGGAAGGGTCTCCTTTTCTAGGGAAGTAAGGGGAGGGGGACACCCAACAAAATCAAAGGGGGAGAGAATCTAGGAGAGGAACAACTAAGGGAGGGACAAGGATCCTAGGAAACGAAAGTCCCATTTCATTTGCCAAGGGGAGCCTAGGCTCGAGCTTCATGACGAGGGAATTTCTCCATAGGATTCTAAGGCATGATTAAAACTAGAGGAAAAGGGATCTTACTAGAGAGAGTTTCCAAATTGTCCTCTAAGAGAGCGTCACCTGGTACCTTGCTTTGACTTTCTTGGGGAATGACGTTAGAACTGCAGCGAGCATCCTTTGAAGATTATGAATCCTTTTCTGACACTGCACCCTAACATCTCATGATTGATTTTCTACCTCTAGATCTTTTAGAAGGGCCGATTCTGGTGCAGAGACTTGCGACACTAAGCCTAGAGATGACTAACATCATCAAAACCATAGCATCTTAAAGGGATCCTCCAATAATCAATTATTTGAACCCTCATAAAGATTTCATAGACCAATTCATTTTCCTCTAAGTGACCCTCCCTCATATCCATTTCAACTTGCAACAAAGCCTAGCGTCGGTCTGGCTTCGAGTCCCATTCTAGGTTGAAACATAGGAACCGGCCAATTTGGTTGCCTAGAAATTCCAACACAACCACCTTCCAGAACAAAATAGGAAGGTTTGGGAGGATATTCCATACCTAAGAAGGGGATAATGGGTCACGAGTGGGGACGAAACTTATGGCATTCCGTTGTCGATTTGATTCGCTGATGGCATTCCGCTGTCGATTTGATTCGAGGGCGTTTATTTCCATGTGATGCATAAAAATACTCGAAGCATTTGATCTTCGGGTCAGCCCGGCAGAGCTCTGGATAGAAAAGAAAGCAGTGGAAAGCACCAAAGCTGGGTAACTAATTAGCAGACTCGGGCGTCATTACATCTCAGAGTAGTAGTGAAGGAGGAGGAGCCATGGGCTGCTGTACATCAACCCCTATTGCTCAGAATCCCCAGGGTATCGCAATATAAAATAAATAAAATGCTTCTTCTGTATTCGCCATTCTCGGCACTAGGATAAATTTTTAATATATAAATCATAAGCATTAAACTTTCTTAATAGATTTAAGGTCTTTGTGTCGCATACCAGAAATTGAGCGAGCGAGACAACGGACAATTTATGTGGAGAATTTGCCTACCTGGATTTCCGCATGTCTTCTTCGACAGGTGTTCAAGAGGTTCGGTAGAATTCCATCGGGCAAAATTCGAGTTATCAATCAGGTGTTCTTTCTCTTCTTTTTCTGTTTTCTTCCTTTTTCCTTTCCTCTTCTTTTTACATCTATAGTAAACAGTAGTCTGTTGGTTGTTTTCGTTTTCAAATTTTAAGCAGTAAAATTTGCTGCGAGGAATAGTATAACAAATGTTTATAAAGTTACTGCTCTGTTGCTGGTAATATTTGGAACAGGGAGCGAATGCTTATGCGTTTATCGAATTTGACCTGAGAAGTTCCGTCGCACAGGCTGTTGCGGTTTAATTACATTATCAACCATTTTCCGTTTATAAATTTATTAATGTTTAAATTTGGGATCATTGGTTTTATAATTTTTTTTTCGTTTTCCGTCTGTTAAAGGATCTTATTTCAAGATGTTATGGTTGTAGGCATCGCCTATTGTCATTTGTGGAAGAAAAGTTGATATCTGGGAAAAATGGTGGTCATCTGATGGAGGTAATTCTCATTCACTTTTCATGACTCATGTAAACGCTGTGAAATTAATTTGTCTTTGGCTTCACCTATTTGATTGCCAACGAATGATATTTACAATGGCATTGGAATACAACAGCGATGCCGGCAACCAATTCTGCAGAAAGCGTATAATACGTTGGAAATCTAAGCGCCGTCTTTGTCTCAAGGTGCGTTTTAAGATTTTCAGGCTGCTGCTGTACTATGAGATCTCCTGGCGAACGTTTAATCGCCAAGAAATAAGTTATATCTAACGTTTCAATCAAGAAAAATAAGTTATGTATAGGCCGGCGTTCAAATTGTACTGAATCGTCTTTATCAGTTAACGGCTTCTTCATTAAACGGCTTCTTCATTCAATACAAACGTAATTTTGAATTTTTATTTGTGCTGAATCGTCTTTATCCGTTAAACCGTTTGTTCATTGAATAGAAACACAATCTTGAATTTTTATTGATATTAAATGTAGCGAGCACGGAATATATATCGATGTCGCTTACTATACAGAGTCTGGGATAAACAGCATTCAACCCTTTTTGTTTTGGCAAAATTTGACATTAAATTTTGTTAGAACAATTTTGGAAGTTAGAATTCTATTTGTGTGAAGGGAATTTTGTTCATCTAGTTTTATTCTAGTACATTTGAAAACAAAACCATCAAGATCATCAGTTTTTGTCATAGTTTATATGTTCTATTTTTTGTTTCATTTTAGGGGAGATTATTTGTTCAATTTTGCCCAAATTCTAACAATACAATGTGTAACTTTAGGAGAGTTTTTAAAATGTGCAATTTTTGAAGTGTACATTAAATTAATTTTAATTTACACTCATTATTATAATTATTAATAGTCATGAGAATTGTTCATAGGAAATATAGAGGGTGAAAAACTATTCACTTTTCATCATTGAATCCAACTTTTTTGAGACTTTTATAAATATTTATCTTTATATTTATAATAATTATAGTTAACATACATTAAAACTAATACTGATCTATTAAACTTTAAGAATAATAAAAAATTACTTGAATTTCTTTCAAATATTATTTTCATATTGAAAAATCATTATAACTTATAACCCTAATTAAAACCTTCAACCTCAACTATTTGATAAATGGTCATTCTAACTAAATTTGACTATGTCCCAATGAAGAAAAATAAAAGTTACACAATATAAATATAAAAATCTAACTAAATTATAATAATATAAAATTAAAATAAATTGATATAAATGAATTTAAAAATACATAATATAAATAAAAAATAAAAATTTCACAATATAAAGTAAAAAAAACAAACTATTTAATTTAAAAGTAAATCATAATAATAGAAAAAAACATAAATGAATTTAAAAATACATAATATAAATAAAAAATAAAAAATTCACAATATAAAGTAAAAAAATGTACATATTTAATTTAAAAAATAAATCATAATATAAAAAATAAATCATAATATAAAAAATAAATCATAATGATAAAACATAACATAATATTAAAATAAATTAATATAAATGCATAGTGCTATTAACAAAGTACATACATTTAAAAGTATAATAATGAACTAAAAAATAAAAATTCATGCGAAATCTATTTTAATAATAACATCGAAATATAATAAGAAATTTTAAATTTCAAACCTAATGATGATTATAATGCGTTAAATCGTCATGGAATAGAATGGCATGCATAACATTTAATGCCCTAAATTTATTGGCTCGATGTGCATTTAAGAAGTCGTTGTTTACGATTTACCATTATAAACTTTGTAAATTATAATTTTGTAAAGTTTGTAAATTATAATTAAAAAGAAACCAAAGACATGTTGATATTTGGTATATTACATTGATAGCATCTGAATTTACCATTGCAATTCGATCAATCCCATTTTATTTTATTGTTAATAATGTTTTTTCAACAAAGCCTTTAGAGTGATTGGTGTTGGCTATGAGGTTTGAAAAGTAATAATTAAGGTTTAATATCTAATTTTTTCAAGTTGTTGTTATAATATTCTAGACAAGTTTTATTGTTGTTTTGTTAATTTTTAAAATTATTCTTTTACATTTTCTAATCCAATTATTTTATATGGATGTAAAGTTTGGGGTTGAAATATATTTAGAGAATCTTGGAAAAAGATAAAACAAATTTAATAGAATTTCATAATTTTTAATTTCAAAATTAAGGGCAATACACTCCATCCTATTGTACTCATAGAGGCAAGCCTTTATTTCATTGAGAGAATTTTTATGATTAGATGACTAACATACAAGAACAAGATAAACAACAAAGATGACAAGAGGCTCCTCAAAATTGCTTCAAACTCTAGCTAAAACGAGCAGTTGCTCAAGCTGGGATGACATAAACATGCCATTTAATCTTGAATCATTGTGGAATACAAGAAGAATCCATCTTGCAAAATATTGATATTATTACAGATATTATTAGTTCTGAATTTAAGGAGAATATGTGGTGTGTTCATCCTAATTTAGAATATCAAAATTACCTCTCATTTTGAAAAAGTGCAAAGAAGAAAATCAACATTACTAAAATAAGAACAAGATCTAACAGTTGGACAACTCCCAAAATACCATGGGATGAGAGGACATGTGACCTTTGTGACAATAAGCCAACAAAACATGAAAAATACTTCCTCTTGGATTTCCATACTTATACCCATATTAGATCATACTTTAAAATGTTTGTTAATTACCAACCTTCCTAACCTTCGAATTCATCAAAACTATGGTGTGTTAGGATATTTAGACACTTAGGAGTTAGTTAAGATCTACTTGGTCTAATGTGTCATTAGGTAAAAGTGTGTTTCTTAGTGTGTTTCTTTATTATGCATTAGTATGCATTTGTAGTTAGGAAATCCGACGATCATGATATGTTCCCGACATAGAGTGATCCGACGTATGCATTTGTAGTTAGGAAATCCGACGATCATGATATGTTCCTGACATAGAGTGATCCGACGGTTCATACTCTCCTCGATTTTAATGACCATTGATCTGTGGCTTAACACCCAATTGGTCCATGATATCTAGTTAAATAGCATGGAGGGTCATTTGTCTATGTTCGATTGTGAGAAAATCTCTTGTAAAATCTCCCTGTAACCTTTTTCTTTCACATTAATAAACTACTACAAATGGTCGCGGTTGTTGGGGCCGTGGATGTTTCCCCATAGGGATTTTACCATGTGAAAACATCAGTGTGTTGATCTTTGATATGGTTATGTGAGTGGTTACTGAAGGTGTCCGTCCTCTGTTGGAATACATGTGTTGTCGAACATGGTATCAAAGCCTGTTTGAAGACTCACTCCTGTTGTAGATTGAGATCATGAAACCGTGTTTCCTCATCTCCATTTTATATCATTTTTGTATGTTTATGGGTTGAGAGGAATTTTCTATTGCGTCCGGAGCACTCGTTTCATTCAGGAACACTTTTCGTTTCACTCGAAATGCTTTCTGTTTGTCCAAGATACGACCATTAGAGTCAGATCTAGAGGTATAAAGGTTGAATATGCATTTTTAAAATTTTTGGAGGGTAGTATTTTGGTTTTATTTTGGCTTTGTATTATTTATTTTCATCTTGCTACTCTTTTAGATCTGTGTATTCACCTTGTTCGATCTCAAAAAATATGAAACAGATAGGAAAAGGTGCATCTTCCGGGTAAGCTAACCAAGATCTAACCCTTGTTGTCATCGAGAAGCGAATTTGTTTTCTTGGGTGAAAATAATTTTTTTTTAGCACGTTCTCCAAGGCAGTCTTCCACAACAAGAACAACAACGCCCCCAATCCTCCTTCTGAACATTAAAATATGTTTTTCTAGATCATTTGGTTAAAATTTGCCTTATTAAGTAAGAGGTCTTGAGTTAAAGTCTCTCTTTTGTTACTTTTTTTTTGAAAAAGTTCATGCTAAAATTGTAAAGTGTATTTCACTTAAAGTATAAAAGTGAATCACTATAAGTAGATTTAATATTTTTCTTTAGATTTATTTATTTGGCATGAAGTAACTTCATTGTAAAAGTGATCCCCACTTCTCTTTATAAAAGTGGGTCACTTTATAAAGAAACTTACACCACCACGTGGTCCTTTGGTTACCGTTTATGCATTTTTTTAAAAATGGCATAACTCTCACATCTGAAGTCCATTTTAAGTGTTGTTTTTCTTAAAACCACATAACGTTTCGAGATCTTTCCATTCAAATAATCAGTTTCAATTTTTAAATCCATATTATCTACATATTTAATATGGATTCTACAAGTAATCTCTTACTTACTAGCACCATCTTCTTCCAATAGAAATCCCATCTGGAGAATTTATTTAGAAGTAAAGGCTTGTACCGGATTACCTTGGAAAATGAAACAAAACCCAGTAATGTTGATGAGAAATACAAATGGGATAATAGGAATGACAAAGAATGTGGATTAATCAAAATGTCCATCTCTCCTGATTTAAGGTTCCACCTTCAATCAATTGATAAACCCAAAGAAGCTTGGGAAAAAATTGAATCTGTGTTTGGTAAACAAAAAATTATTCGAGCACAATAGTTAGAAAATCTAGTACTAACTTTAAGCCTAAGTGATTTTTCTTGCATTGAAGACTATCTATCTAAGTTTAAAACACTCGGAACTTTATGTGCAGAATGTAAGATAAAGATAGACAAAGATCGTTGCATCTATCTTATTATTTCTAAGCTAGGTAGTTCATATTCTGTGTTTGTATCAACCTTTTATACCATGCAAGATGATCTAGGGGCATCTTATCAAAAACCAAGTATTGAGAACCTTTGTGATGCTTTGATGAGAGAGAAATATGTAATGACCCCATCATTGCGACAACAACCCAATTTTTTTTTTATGTGTGTCTTTTTTTTGTTCTCAAGGAGTTAAGAGGCAAGAAAGCAATGACGAAAAAAGTTTAACCAGTCCACTAGCGAAGAATGCAAGCACACAGTCCATGCAACAGGTTACTATGACACCACACACAGCCACAAAGACAACTGGAAAAACATGTGCATAATAACACAGAGGACGACTACCTGCCCGACACAACATGACCATGCCTACAATCTAGGGGACAACATTCGCGCCCCAACATCATGGCCTAGATGAACAAGGACTAGAACCTCAAGGCACATGGACCTAAGGCTTGAAGATGTTCGACCGTTGCACCCAAGGCAATTCGCACGCTCGACAACACTCACACAAAGGCACCTACTCTGGTCAAGATCTCGTTTGCTGCTATCTCCTATAGTGCACCATGAACCCAACATCAGAAATCATGTCGTTCCCAGGTCATAGACGCACCAAAACCTTGGTGCAAACATAAGCTATCTGGACTGAGGACTCTTAGATAAATCCGACATTCTATCAACTGAATACGGAAGGGAAAACCAGCCCCAAGCCAAACTACAGGTCGATGAAACGTCATAGGATGAAGACAGGGGATGACACCAGCCAATACATGACATTGTCCACGACCCAACCAATCACCCAGTCTAAACTAGTCAAGATTACCATCTATTTAATGATGAGTTACCATTCTAAATGGGGCACGTCTAATTGCAATTTTTCATTGATGTTCAATCTAATTTATCCTTATTACAATTCAATTTGAGAAATTCTAAATTATAAAATGTCATCAAGGTACCATCTAATTTAACCATAAGGACACATCAATTAAGCAAGTCCGAACTTCAATATGGTTAATAATTCAAATCTAAATAACATTATTGCAGTCTAATTTAGCAAGTCTATTTTAATAAATGTTAAAACTAATGGACAAGTTTGGACAATTAAATTGAAAGGTTGTCTATTCAAATGAAGAGGCAGTCAACAAGATACTAATAAATGGTTGTAAAAAGTAAATATATAAAATATCCAATCTATAAAGTTACCATGTAAATTACATGGGTTGTTAATGTAAAAGCTAAATCAATGTTGTCTGAATTATAAATTGCCTTCCCAACATAAATTTACCCATCATTAAATTTACCGCCAATTCAAATAACTATCATTTAATAAGTTTACTGCCATTTCAATAATAGTCATTTCATAATTTACTACAATTCCAAAACTGTCATTTAATGATTACTTCTATTTCAAACTGTCATTTCAACTATCATTTAATAATTTACTGCTAGTTCAACTATCACTTAATAAAATTAGTGTCATTTAAAAATTTACTGCCATCACCAGGACATCACACAATTCAATGTAGGTGTGTTGCTTGTGAAAAGGAGTTACAAGGTAGGATGTTCTGTGAATTCACAAATATCTATAAGTAAGTGATTGTCCGAGGAGTCTTGGGCACGTAGTTCACTAAGAGAACACATAGGCCATCCACCATAGGATCTCGCTGTGAAATACAAGGTAATTCACTGTGCTAAGGAATCACCGCAATATCCATACAAATCGTTGGGTAAAGGAAGGGGAGTTCGCTTTGCAAG
>ML789616.1:27452-44053 GCA_009831015.1 Picea engelmannii | reverse complement strand
GGATGGTGTAATGTTGGGTTTTATATCCCTGTTCTAGTCTGCGTGACATTTACAATATTCAGTAAGGATGGCATGGGTTAATGTTTATTTTGTTTCCGGACTGGGTTAACACATTCCTGGTCTGCGTAAAGTTATGTTGGTCTGGAGGGTGTAATGTGACACAGCTATGTAAAAATTTCTGGGCATTCTTTTCTGCTGCGTGCGTTTTGAATTGTAGTTTTATTGGCCTTCGTTATCTGGCAAGTCTGGCATTAGATGTGGTAGTTCCATGGACTGGTTATAAAACTTCTTGGGTGTTTGTAGACGAAGGGGCATTTAGGGTAAAAAGTGTTCTGGACTGTGTATTTATTTACTGATTAACTAATAACCATTATCCCTTCGGCTCAACCAGTTGAAGGACTATGCATGTTTTGTTTTATTTGAACGACTGTGTATCGGTTGGGACTCTTATTTTATCCGAGCCATTCAACCTTAAATCCTTATTGACTAACTGTTAGATCTCCCGCTCCACCAGCGTTTTACTGTTATTGAAAAGATAATGATAAAAAAAATTCCCTGCGCTTATTGGTGAACTCGCTCTGCGACTGGGTTTTAAGTCTGAGCGTTCTCTGCGGGGGTTTCAGATGGTTCCTTGGCGTTATCCTTGCCCGGGGCGTCTCTTTTGGGGGACTGGAGCGATTCTTTTATTGCTGGCCGCCAACCCTCCCCGTCGTACGGCTGATGATTGTAACCTATCCTATTTGCGTGAGGGATTTGTCATTGACCCCTTTAATTTAACTTATGAGTTGTATGTGTTAATGTAGCACGGAAGGGTGAAGTTGCGTTTAGCTGGGGTTGCATCGCGTTCTTTTTGTAAAAGCAGAGATTCGTGAGCTAGGTCAAGTCGTGTATTTTCTTGTTGAAGGATCGTAATTAGTGAACAGGATAATGCCACTGCACAGTAGCTGCACCCCCAGGCGGTTTCCCTTATTGCCGATTCCTCACGAATTTGACTTTTAAATTAAACCCTGGAGCACAACTTATTTATCTCTTCCTCTGGTAGTGATGTTAGGTTTAGCCCGCATCTACTTTTTCCATGCGCTCCCATGTCGTCTGGGCCTGTTGGTAATGACGAGAGTTTTCATGGCAGCGTATTAAATCCCAGCCTTCGCCTGGGCACGATTGTTTTCCTCCTTCGCTCTTTACCTTGCTCTTGAAATCGCCCTTGGCAGTAAATTCTACCCGAGACCTCTGCTGTGTCGGACAACGACTCACACTGCTGACAGTGGCGGTCGCTCAGTAACTTCTTCCTTTTGGCATGGCCTTCCACTCTACCGGCAGCCAGCAGGTGATGGCTTTACGTTGTTTTACCTGCTCCTGGGTCGCGTGCCCTGGGGCAGCGTGCTCCTTGGGCAGCGACCTTCAATTACGACGACCAGGGTTGATTTAATTTAAATATCAATTTCCTCCAAGATGATTCATCATGGTCTTATTTCTGTAAGCACTATCCTTCTTTTTATTCAATTTGCATCGCTGTGGTAAAATAAGTACAGGGTGAACATTGGTCAACAACTAACGGGACTGTCTTGCAATAAGAAAATTTTAGCATGAAATACTCGAATCCTCATTGTTTAAGGGCAGCGCTAGTTTACGGTAAGGTTACTGCTGTGTGTGGTTGAGCTATGTAAAGGTAATGACCTTGCCGTTTAATAGGGGGCTATGACAACATTTATAACCTAATGTAAGATCGTGGGTAATTACCTTCGGACATCTTGAAGTACTTGAGTAATGGAATAGTAATATTTTAGTGACTGATTATTTAAATAATAATAATATTGTTCATTGACGGATAATGTAATAGCAATGTTTTTATGGAATAGTATTATTTTAGTGACTGATTATTTAAATAATAATAATATTGTTCATTGACGGATAATGTAATAGCAATGTTTTTATGGAATAGTAATATTTGATGACTGATTATTTAAGTGATAATAATATTATTAATTGGTGGATAATGTAATAGCAATGGTTTAATGGAATAGCAATATGTTTAATAACTGACTCTTAACGTAATAGTAACACTTGGGAATAGTAACATTTTTAATCACCGAGTACTAAAATGTAATAGTAATATTATCATAGTAATATTATTAATTGACTGATGATATCGACAGATTTGCCCGGAAAAGTTATAGTTAAATGCAATGGTAATATTTTAATGAAAGGTTACTTTAGGGTAGAGTGGCAAATATAAATCAACGTTTATAAGCAATGGTAATGCTATTCATGGAATGTTAAGGTTGATGGAATTGCAACGATAGGTAGTAGCTTACTTGCAAATAGTTATATTCTTAAATGAAAGTTGATGTTGGTGGATTTCAAATGATCAGTGACACGGTAACGACAATATCAATATTATTTAATTGATTGTCAAGATTTTTTTTTATTTAAACGTTATGCGGCAGAATTGCAATGATAAGCGATAGTTAGTGCATTGGCAGTATTTTTGGAAGGTTACTTTTGGTAGAATGGAAAGGATGAATGATTGTTTAAAAGCAATAATAATATTATAATTGGAATGTTAATGTTGATAGACTTGCCATGATAGGTAATGGTTTAATCGCAATTGGAATATTAGTTGAAATGTTATGTTAGTTGAAGTGACGATGTTTAATTCGCACTGCTCTTAATTTGCAAGGTTACTACAGTATGGTAATAATGTCAGATCGCAATGTTGTGATTGGCCTAATTGAATGTTAGGATGAGGTTGAATTGTGATGGCAATGTTGTTTAAATGGAATACTAATGACTATGATTAAAATTGCACTGTTTTTATTTGAAGGGTTATTAGAATGTCTGGTAATAAATGGGTAGGAAGGTCAAGTTAATGAGGAGAATGTAACATCGGGGGTTTACCCTTAGGGTGTGGATGTCGTTGCTCTTTATGGCCTTTAATAGAATAATGCAATGCGTCATGCTTATTGTTGTCCCTGGTTCTGTAAGTACCTGGTGGTTCGTATTGTGTAGTCTGCAGCGTCGGGCGGGATTTAGACTCCTCTTGCAGCTTAGTATGTGTGTCTGTGTGTAATCCGGTGGAAGGAATCCAGTGCCGTATCAAGAGTCTTGGGTTGTTTAAAGGCACAGTTCCATTCTTACGACACAGTCTGAGCCATATCAATAGTCTCGGGCTGTTTAAAGGCACAGTTCCACTACTGCGACTCTACTGACGGATCCTTCACTCTGTGACAGTACTATGCCTAACCCTTGGTGTCTGTCTCTTCCTACAACCATTAGTTGCCCACCTCCTGTTCGGGGGCGTTTGCTTCTTGTTGTCGCTATGATAGGTTGGGTCACCTTGATTGTGTTCGTCTTACTTGCGTCCTATTGGTTCGAGTGTTGACATAGAGTCGAGGGGGATTGTCTCATCTATACACGTGCACACACTTCAACAACAAAAAAAAATTTCACCGGTTGACTGAGTAGATGTCCTAGGCTAGGAGGGTTGTTACAGATCTCTTACCATAGGCAGCCACTCAATGGTTGGGAGAGCAACATGTTGGCTAGTCATTCACCATCCTAGACTTAAAATAACCCATGTGTGCGTAGTTTTGATGGATTAACATATGGATCAAGTGAGACTGGTACTTGAATGACCTGGTACCCCTAAAATTTAGAAATTGTTGGTGCATTGGATTTTCCAAGAAGTTGCAGAAGTCAAACTTTATGAAGGTTTGATTATCAGGGTGTGACAAGGCTACTAGGAAACCCAAAAACAATGATATCCATTATAAAACTATTATAAATAGAAACAAACTTTGAAACATAGGAAATATATTCATTGAAGTGATTCCCTCAACCTCTAGAATAGATACATCAAAATATGTAACAATTGCTTTGCATTGATAGCGAAACTGATAAACGACATTAATATTTTATGTCAAAGCCTCATTTACACAAGCATTTGAGCTAATAGATCATTGAACCTTGTTAATGATCTATTACCCTTTATATTTATAGAAGCATTTAGTTGAATATGAGCTTCTATTAACCTTTGGATAAGATACTATTTGAAGATGGTGATGTATTACCCTTTGTATTTACACAAGCATTGGAATCACCCAACCAAGTCTTGGTTGTTCACATAGTTTCTGACATGATGGATCTACCAAAATGATTTAGAAGCCATTCTCAGCTCCTATATGCATGGGGTTACTGGTAGAAGGCTGGTAAGCATATAAACAATGCTTTATAGCTGCATATAAACAAATGTTTAGTAGCATCAAATCATCTAATCACAGAAGCTTAGTATATAAAAAGGTCTCTCATAAACAAAATTCCAACAACTTGCAATCATATAATAAATTTTCTCTATTAATGCCCCCTCCAAGTGTAATACAGACCTGTTGATACTTAGTGCCATTGATTTGTATATTGCATATTTCTTCCATCCAACCAAACATGGCATAAAGTTAATCATTGATTTTCAGGGACTATGCTCCATACCTATTAGATGCATGAAATCTCATTGCCCATATAGATAACCGCTACTCCGTTACCAAACTTTGACCCATGTACTATTGGTGGATTTACCAAGGTTATTTGTGCTAATATTAGGGAACCAAAATATATTTGAAATGGGCATGGGTAGTGGAGTTATGAATCAGCCTGTTATAATTGTGTCTAACATAAATAACATTTCTATTAATTTTGTCTTATTGTTTTTTCTTTATTCATATTTTTTGTTGGTCAATGCTGGAGATATTAACTTGTACTTGTCTTGTTCTTAAATTTTCATGAATTTCCAAAGAATATATATTGAGGAGAGATGTAAACATGAGATTCTCAAAACATTCCTCGCAAATTCTCTAGGATCTCCCAAGAAGGAAGAAGAGGAACTCTTTCTTCAACTGAGACTCTGAATGACCAACAACAATCTTGTCAGAGAAGATTTTCAAACGAGTCCGTGAATAGATCAACTGCATAATGTGCTCAAGAAAGTTCTATGGATGAAACCTTATTAGATAGGTTGTAGATTGATACTCCTACACCTGAGAATGTACGCAATACCTTAGGACAAGAGAATATTTGTGGTAATTTTCTTTGATTTTGTTTATTTTTGTTGTGGTTTTGTGTATTTAAATTTATGTCAAGTTAAATGTTGTAATTAATTTCAAATGTGTGTGTAAACAATGAGTTTAGAGAAAGGGACGAAAATAAAAGAGAGAGTGGTTTTCATGAAGATTCTAATTGTAACATCTCTCTCTTGCACACACTGAGCTAACTTATTCTTTGAGGACACTTGCTTGAAAGTGATCGAGATTATTATACTATTGGGCATTGGATTATGATTATGAGGCATTATGTATGGATGGCTTCTTATTTTGCTGTAATGACATAGACATGCGATATTGACATAGTTTTCCTGAGTGTGTATGATTTTGGACCTCGAGGATGGAGAGGCATCGATGAAACCCCTTGTACTCTGGATCGATTTAGGGAGTGGACTATTGGGGGTTTGATTATTTTATATATGAAATTTTTGTATTTGATTAGGTGATATGATTATGGATACTATTTATGACATGATTCATTGATGATGCAGGATGACGATAGCTTGTCGACCAGACTCACATGTGGATTAGAAGGTCCACTCATGACTATTAGAGACATTGAGGGAGAGGTGTGAATAGTAGCCCTGCCACAACCTACTAGCACTCCTGCCATGGATCGAACTATAGGTTAACGATTACCTATTTCACGAAGACACATGATGCTGTGAGGGATGACTGTGAAAGTCGCTCACGATGATTCTAAGGGCCACACAATAAGGCAGGGGCCTTATTCCTTAGAGGCCCTTAGTCTCCCAAAAGATCACTTGGTAGTGTATTGACTCCAAGGATTTTTTATGTGTACCAAGTCAGTCTAGAGGTGAGTGGCACCCTTGGAGCATGTACTGCGTCCTGAAGGGCATGTCGCGCAAGGGAAACAGAATGAGGTGAGTGGAACCCTTGGAGCACCTAGTGTGTCTCGAAGGGAACATTGCATTATTAAATAATAAATTAATAAACCTATATGGCATTAGAACGAATAATGTGATGAGAAATATTTAAAACAATTTCCCTAATAAAATGTTGCCCAACCTAGGAAATTAATGTCTAGGTCGAAGTGATACTTGTGATAAAAATAAAAATATATATTTATATAACATTGAAAATAAAAATAAATAAATAATAATGATAATCATCATTAATCATGTGATGATAAAGGGGTAAGAAATTCAATTAATTTAAAAAAATATTTTGGGGGATAAAAATAAATAAAAAGGGGGGAAAGGGGGAAATACTTGTTTTTTCAATTATGCTAATTAAAAATTTATTAATTAGAAAGGGAAAGGGGAAAAAAGTTGATTTTCTACACCTGCCAATTTGAGTTTTAAATAAAAAGGGAAAGAGGGAAATTTAAAAGAGTTAGGAAACTAGGAAAAAACGGGAAACATAAAAAGAAAGGGGAAACAGAAGGAAACAGAAGAAATACTAACTTAGTATTTAAGAAATTTCTAAATTAAACTCAACTAATAAATTAGTAAGGCGGTAAGTCATTAAAATGTGTAAGGGAATATAGGGACACATAGGAGAGATTATAGGAATGCTTTTAGGTGGGTGAGGGAAATAGGAGTAATTAATTAATTAATGAAATTAATTTATGGTGCAATGAAGGGGATTGGTGGCACATGTATGGGGAGCATTTTTATGAATTAAATTATTGAACAATAAACTAAATGGGATTTTGGGAAAGTAAATGACTTAAAAACTCTATATAAAGGAGGGAGGAGGACGAAGAGGATGGAGCTCTTATGTTATGTGTAAAGTTATGCTACAAAATTTTAGACTTGTGTGACATCCCGCTTTGGCGCACCGAGAAAACTTATTCTTTGAGGACACTTGCTCGCAAATGATATGGACTTTTATGATATTAAAACATTTATGCTTGATTATGATGCGTTATGATAGATGACATGATGTTTCACTTCTTTGACATGGACAGGTTCTATTGACTCAGTTTTATTGAGTGTGCAGGGTTTTGCACCTTGAGGATGCAAAGGCATCGATGGAACCCCTTGGACTCCGGATTGAGTCACGGAGTGTGCTATTTGGGTTTTTTTATTTACTGCGATATTCATTGATTTGATGATTGATGTGGACATGTTTTGACATGATTGTTGATGATGGACACTGATGATAGCTTGTTGAACAGACTCACATATGGAGTAAAGGGGCCACACACGATTTCCAGAGAGGTTGATGGAGAGGTGTGGACAGCAACCCTACCACAGCCTACTAGCACTCTCGTCGTGGCTCCAACTATAGGTTAATGATTACCTAGTTCGAGAGGATCCACGATGCCGTGAGGGAAGACTGCGACAGTCACTCACGATGATTCTAAGGGGCATGCAATAAGGTGGGGGCCTTATTCCTTAGAGCCCTTAGTCTCCCACAAGTTCACCTGGAGGAGTGTTGACTCCAGGGGTTATAGATGTCTACCAATCAGTCAAGTTGGTGAGTGGCACCCTTGGAGCATGTGGTGCATCCTGAAGGGAACGTCGCGTGAAAGAAACACAAGTTAGCGAGTGGCACCCTTGGAGCATGTGGTGCATCCTGAAGGGCACATCACGCAAAAGAAACAACCGAGGCGAGTGGCACCCTTGGAGCACGTGGTGTGTCCTAAAGGGAATGTCGCATTGATGTTGAGGAAGGAACAAACCTAGATGGCCCTAAGACATTTAACACTTTAATAAATTCCTAAAATGACTTCCCTAAATAATTGTTGCCCAGTTTAGAATCTAAGCCTAAGTCGAAAACTTCTCTAGGGTAAAATTTTGTTAAGCCTTAAGAAAAAGACCCTAAAAAAATAAAAATAAAGATATAAACTAAAACCCACTTAAGTAATAATTTTGGTCTTCTTAAATTTAGTGGGTAAAACGAAGAGAGGAATAATTTAATTAAAATCCGTGGTTTTAAATTGTAAAGAGGAAATAAATTATTTAACTTGTGGAAGTATGAAAAAATTTTAAATTAATCATAAAGGGAAAAGAGTAAATAACACAACTTCCATTTTGTCTCTAATAAAAAGGGGAAAGAAGGGAATAATAAGAATTAGGAAACTAAGTAATGGAGGAAACATAATTAAGGAAAGTTGGCAACTTATGGTAAAAAGCGAGGTCAACATAGTAAGGAATCTGCAATTAAGAACCTTCTAATTTGAGCTAATTTAGCAACTTCATTTTTAGGGAAATTATTTAAAACATGTAAGGGGATCTAGGAACACCTAGCAGGAAATTTAGGAGCAACTCTAGGTGGGTGAGGGAAATGAGTAATTTAATAATTTAAAGAAAATAATTATTTGAGGAAAGAGGGGGATGGACGACACTTGTGCGAAGGGGAATATTTAGAATATTTTTATTAAAAATTAATTAAAATGTGATTTAGGGAAAGTTGGAGGTTGGAAAAAAAAACTCTATAAAAGAAAGGGAAGATGAGGAAGAAGGGGATCAGCTGTTAGAGTAACGTTACGCTGTCGGATTTGTGACTTGATTGATTGCTTGTGGGGAGTAGGGTTTTCTTAGCTTGGATAGGAGTGGTAGCTTGGCCTTGTGAGGCGAGCTGGGAGCTAGACGTACCATATGGATAGTGTGTGGCCCCTCTGCAGCTCAGGGGGATAAGGGGGAAGTAGAGTACCCCTAGCGATTGTCTGGGAGGTACCAGTGTAGTCTCGACGGTTGGCGAGCAGGAGAAAAATGGAGCGCGTGGACGACCCTCGGGAATGACGTTAAGGCAACGATATGATTTTTAATTTGGTAGAATAGAATGCAATTAGGATTTATGATGTAGATCTGTCTGTTTATTGGAAAAGTGAACTGGGGTTAAATTTTATATAACGTTTGTTGTATCCTTCATTTTCCTTCGATGATTCGCAATGTTAAATTTTATACAACGCTTGCTGAAACTCCTGATTTCATCCAACGATTGCTAAATGTTAAATGTTATATAAGAAATTGCGGTACCACTAGACTTAAATTCCTGGTAAAGATGAGTTAGCTAGCCTAGAGGCCCACTCCTTGACAGATTTTAAATTGCAGGACAACGTTTACATTCCCTCTCGGTAATTTTTCTTTAACTTTTCTGGGAGAAATTTTGGGGCGATGTTATACCTGTGTTGAGTCTAGGGGTGAATTTACACCTGGACGAAATTTTTGATCGCTCTCTTTTCCTTGAGTCTTCATCACTTATCTGGCAAAATTTATCTCTGTAATTATTATTTACCAGCGAGCCTGTTTCTGTCTGATTCATCTTTTGTAAATGGTCTTTAATCTCTACAAAAATGTCGGTTTGTATGAAGGGTTTAGGTGCAGAAGTTATGAACTATGCACTAGATTAAGAAGTCCAGGATATTTAAGTGTTGTTGACAGTCCACAAAAAGAAAATGAAATGTTAAAAATTATTAGTGTCTTTGCTTTCCAGGAATGGCCCCAACCATGCACGCTAACGTCCATGTCTAGAATCGCCCCTAGACATTTCAGAGGGCAGTTACTGTCTTCGTCGTTATGCCTTAGGATCTTAGATTTTATGATTTGGAGCCGTGTACAAACTGTTTCCTTTGCAGGGAACAATTTTAATTGTTCCCTAGTAACCATCCCTCTCAGAGTCCAAGTTCATTTCGCATGCGTTGGGAACAAAGGGCCCTCATGAAAGTTTAGTAAAAGACTTTGAATGTGGTCCTACCCAAGTTCCATTGATTTGGATGATTTTCCTTCCACCAGACATACGCTCGCATAGTATTGGAGTGTTTGGGTTCTTACCTTACCTTTTTGGGTCTGATCCTTGTTCAGTTGGAAGAGGGCACATGTGTTCTTAGATTTGCTAGTTAGGTCCCCTCGTTCAGTCTGAGTTTTAGGGTAGCCTTCCCCCTCCCATAATTTCACTGTTGGTAGATATGCGTGCAGCTGTTTCTTGTCTATCTCAGAGGATAGCGGTCGTAGCCTGATAGGGACAGTGCGTTACTAAGTGCTGGTTGTGTCTTTATGTTGGTTAAGGCAGCGGTAGCACTAGGGTAGTCAGGAAATGAGCCGATACACCTTAGCCCTCACTAGCATCATCCTTAGTCAACGCCACTGCTTTAGCAATCACTTAGTATGGCTTTTATTGTTTTTTCCCAGTGTTAGCATGTTGGGACAGCGACGCCATTTTCGCCAGTTGTCCGTTGCCTTTGATTCATGTTTTTTTTTAGTAAGGTTTTGTTACTTTGGAATGTCTTTACGAGGTTACGATCATGAAATAAACTGAAACGAAATGAAATTATGATATAATATCAGTGGTAACGCAAATGTTGACCCCTGTCTTATGTAGGTTACAGTTCTGATGTGCAAAGTGGTATTATGGTTATCTTGTAGGGAAATGTTATTTTAGATTTAGGGCTATGTGATGACATATAAAAGGTATGGTAGTTGTAATCTATTGCCAGGTTTTGAATATAAAATGTAATAGGGTTATCATGTATGGTAAAGGTGGTTGTAGTGTTATTGTTAATGATAACCTATAAAATGCATGGTAATTGTAATTTAATGCAAGGGTTTTCATAATTGTAAGACCCCTCCTATTACGACAACAACTTGATAGTAGGTGCAAATTTTATTTTATTTTTTTAAAGTGTGTGTGTGTGTGTGTACAAGGAAACAACAACAACCCATTCGACTATGTGTTGCCACCCGACGATGAATAAGACGCAACTAGGATGAACATAATAAGATGACAAGGACGCACGACAAGTAACCACATGCATAAACGACTATCACATGACAATAAGTAAAACTGACTACTAAATATGACTGACCTCCTGCCCGTCCTACCCTGCAATGGTTAGGACCTCCAAGAGACATAAGCAATGCTCAAGCCTAGGTTCCCATCGATTTTAACCATTTAAGGTCTCAGGGTTGGTGACTGTTCTGAGGAACATGGAGGTGTCTACATACTACCCGACACAAGAAGACCAAGCAATAAAATGTATATATATATATATCTAAGTACAACAATAGTTAAGAATCAACCACGTCCTCCACGACGCGCTAGTCCAAAATTGTAAATTTGATTAGTAGAAAAACCCTTGTAATGCAATTCCATTACTAAGGCAAGTTTCCATTAATTTTACATCCCCTTTTACCATACCATAATGACTAAATATGCTTAGTTTAGGGCTATTGATGATAATTAGTTTCATCATCCCTACCATAAAATCTCACCCATTCTTCATTTTACAATGCAATAACTAAAACCATGACCATCACATTACATCTAATATTTTGTTATATTAGCTATATTAACTTCCCCATAAAAGATAACAGCCTTACATTTATATCCCAATTACTTTGCAATAAATAACAATCCCATCATATCATATGTGTTATCCATCACATTAATACTACCATCTCTTTACCATAATGACAACCCCATTTCATTTTAATCAAATAGCCTTCCAGTAATAATAGTCACAATACAAATAATGACCACTCTAAAATTCGAGTCTGGTTTATCAAGGTCAACTCCCAATTTGAAATCACTCACAACTACTTATGGAAAAAGGGTTAAATTATAACCTAATCATATAACCAATCGAATTTAACCAATTATCAATAAAGGCATTTATACTATTATCAACCGCTCCTTAATTTATTTCTAATCATCACTACCAAGTTTATATAGTTTCCGCTACCTTTATAATTCTAATTCATTCCACGCTAATTAAATAATCTCATTGAAAAAATATCTATTATCAATATGAATACAAACTACCATGTTTACTCATCATTCTAACATAATTCATTTCTAGTGCTATCTACCCCTCCTTAATATAAAAATTGAACTAACATCCAGCACTACATTCCATATTCGACAAGTATTAGAATTAGCACTACTAAACTTACTAACTTTAACATTTATTTCCCAATGATATTATTATCCCAAATCAAGCATTAAATATGACATCCACCGACTCTAACCTTCCATAACTAAAAAGCATTTTGAAAATTTTCGCTACATTTCCATAAGTGATTACTTCCCTTTACAATATAGAAATCATAACCTTAATGCAATAATTGACTTTCCAAAAACGATTACTTGCTTTATACATAAGAATCATTATTTTAATGCAAACACTACTTTCCATAAAATGATTTCCGTCCTTTATAACACAAAAATCCTTATTTTAATGCAATTAAGTACTTTCCATAAAATGATTACTTCCCTTTATAACATAAAAATCATTATTTTAATGCAACCATTTACCTTCCCTAAAATGATACTTTTTGTTAATGCAAATCCCAAATGATTACTTTTCCTTATGACAAAAACATTTAATGCAAGTCATTAAAACTCCATAAAACCACTCGACCTGGCAATTTAACATATCAAGTTACATTAGCATTTCAATTGCATTTTATATTGTCATTAAATAACAACAGGTTTCCATACAACAACCTTCCATAAAAATTATTACCACAACATTTTAATATTCCATTTTATAATGGCATTATGGATTGCGTTATATTTGTCATTTAAATAACAACAGGTCGCCTTACAACAAGCTTCCATAAACCTTATGACTCTGCGCTTGTATCTGCATTTCATTTATAAAATGATAAATTCAACAGGATATCACTAACTACAACAGTAGGTTATGGTGTAGTTACACAATATAGGCACCCGAATACCAAGGCCACTCCTACAATACGGAATCTAAATTACAGAGGGCAACCGAATACTTATAAAGGCGAGGATAAGATAAAAGAAAATGATAGTATAATGAGGGTAATATCTACGCTGCCTAAAGGTTGTACAAGATTAAATAATGAATAATCAATTTAATGATTCCATTGGTTACATAGAAAACAAGAATTTAGTAAAATATCAAGAAATTAATAGATGTCAGGAATTGTTAATAAATTCGCTCTGAAAAACAAAACCACTACGGACCACAAGTCTGTCTAAATCATCCCAGCAAGGATTCGCTGCAGAGTAGGGTAAGGACGGGGAGGGTGTGGGTATTAGACCACGAGTCAGGGAAAATCCATCCCCAAAAATACTTCAACGTTCAGCAGGGAACAGTGACAGGGAAAATTAAATGGCAGCGAATTGTAAGGTGCGTTGATGACAGAAACGGTAAGTTGACAACAGAAATGGTAAACGTAGAACTGAACCATGACAGGGAAAATTAAATGGTTGGGGATTGTAAGGTACACCCCACCTCCAATTTCGCTGATAAAAATGACCCCCCCCAAAAAAATTTAACCATCAAATCGCTGAGAGGAACCACACACGCAGAGAGGCTTTGTAAAATGAACGCTGAGAGAAACATCAGTACACAGAAGGAAAATAGTTTAACAATAGAATCCCATGGATGTTGAGCAGTACGCAGAGACTCCTTCAACCAACATAAACATAGATACGTAAGGCATTAATGCAGAGAAATCAATAAAAACAACAAAAGGACAGTCAGATTTCAAGCCCGTGCAGGAACAAAATTCTTCAACTAATTCTTAAGATAAAAGGGCCACGACAAAGATGCCTGAATGAAGGGCCAAAATGAATGCCAGATCATCTGATCGTAGGATAAAAATGCCAACAAATGCCAGAAGATTTACATGCACAGAAATGACAGTGTACTCCACAAATTTACAGCAAAAATGTAAAACGAAATGCCCGAATGCTTTTCATCACCACAAAACCCCAATCATAGTTCCAGTTCCAGAGTATATAGTGGTGATGATTTGTAGAGGAAAAGGGAGATATTATACTATACATTTAAGAATGACTAACACCAAAAATAAGAAAGTAGCATGACATCTACAAGGCTTGACGCAGAAAAGGGCCGAGCGCGATCAATGTTTTGTTCTCTCCATTTTTTTTTCTCTAATAAACAGAAATGAACTTTGTTTATGGAGGCATTAACATCAGTGACCAATTTCGATATGAGATGTTTCTCAATAGCTATTATTTTCAATCTATTCCCCAACCCACAGAGTATAAATCTGTACAAGGATTCCTACCATACTTAACACATGAAAATTTTTAAATAATAAAAAAACAATTGCAGCAGCTATGCTTATAATCGCAGAGTAGACAAGTACGATAGCCATTAAATCCAATTGCAACCCATAATTCTGATACCATCATATTCCATAATTCGTCCTATTCTACCAATAAAAAAAACAACCATACCATGGCCTCAACGTTGTCCTCGTGTCGTCCGCGCTCCGTGGCGCTCTTGCTCCGTGCCGCTCTCGCTCGCCGACCGTAGAGACTACAACGGTACCTCCCAACCAAACACTAGGGGTACTCTACTTCCCCCTTAGCCCCCTGACCCACAAAGGGGTCACACAGGATCCAGAGATAAGGCTATCTTCTTAGCTCGCCTCCAAGGCTGAGCTACCACTCCAATACAGCTAAGAAATTCCCAACTCCTCACAAGCAAAAAGTCAAGCCACAATCCAGCAGTGTAATGTTACGCTAACCGTTCCCCCCTTTCTCTCTCATCTTCCCCTTCTTTTATAGAAATTTGAGACCCACCTACTTTCCTAAATCCTTATTAATTTAAGTTTTAATGACAATCCTCTAAAAATTCTCTGTCATCTAAGTGTCACTCATCCCCCATGTTTCTCCAAAATTATTTTCTTTAAAAATATTAAAAGTCTCATTTCCCTCACCCACCTATAGTCGCTCCTAAAATTACTCCTCGATGTTCCTAGATCCCCTTACACGCTTTTAATAACTTTCCCTAAAAGAAGTTTCTATTTTAGTTCATTATAGAAAGTTCTTTAATTGTCGATTCCTTTTTTCTTTTTACCCTATGTCCCCCACTTTCCTTTAATATGTTTCCTTTATTATTAGTTTCCCTATTCCTATTATTTATTTCTCCTCTCTTTTTTTTTTTTTTTTTAAACCCAAAAAGATAAATGCACTTATTAATCTTTTCATTATATTTCTAAAATCCTAACTTTTATACTCCCACACTTTAATTAATTTTATTTCTTCTTTATCATTTAAAAACTATGGGTTTCAATTAATTTATCTCCCTCATTACTTTACCCCCCCTTAATTTAATAAGACTTTAACTAATACTTAGGGGGGTTTTAGTTTGCGTCCTTATGTTTATTTCTGTAGGGTCTTTTCTTAAGGCTAAACCAAATTTTATCTTAGAGATGTTTTAAATTTAGGTTTAGATTTGAACTGGGCGACAATTAATTAGGGGAGTCGTTTTGAGAATTTATTAAGGAATTAAGATCTTAGGGTCATCTAGGTTGTTTCATCATCATCATCAATGCGACGTTCCCTTCAGGACACTCTATGTGCTCCAAGGGTGCCACTCGCCCCGTTTGCTTCTATTGCGTGACGTGCCCTTGAGGATGCACCACGTGCACCAAGGGTGCCACTCGCCAACTTGTGTTTCTTTTGTGCGACGTGCCCTTCAGGATGCACCACGTGCTCCAAGGGTGCCACTCGCCGACTTGACTGATTGGTAGACATATATAACCCCTGGAGTCAACACTCCACCAGGTGAACTTGTGGGAGACTAAGGGATCTAAGGAATAAGGCCCCCACCTTATTGCACACCCCTTAGAATCATCGTGAGCGACTATCACAGTTTTCCCTCACAACATCATGGATCCTCTCGAACTAGGTAATCGTTAACCTATAGTTCGAGCCACGGTGGGAGTGCTAGTAGGTTGTGGCAGGGCTGTTGTCCACACCTCTCCCTCAACCTCTCTGGAAATCGTGTGTGGCCCCTTTACTCCATATGTGAGTCTGGTAAGAAAGCTATTGTCAACCTGCATCATCAACCATTATGTTAGAACATGTCAACAACATATCATCAAATCAATAAATATCATGGTAAATAAATCATCTCAAATAGTATACTCCCTGACTCAATCCGGAGTCTAAGGGTTCCTTCGATGCCTCTGCATCCTCCAGGTCGAAAACCCTGCACACTCAAATAAACTAAGTCAGTAGCACCTGTCTACATCAAGTAGTAAAAAATCATGTCGTCTATCATAACGCATCATAGTCAAGTATAAATGTATTAATATCAGAAAAGTCTAGATCACTTGCGATCAAGTGTCCTCAAATAATAAGTTCTCTCAGTGCGCTAGAGCCTGGTGCTGCGGTGTTCCAGTTGAACCCTGCCCTGCTGGTCTCACTGGAGTCCTGGTCTGACCCCCACTGATAAGCTCCTCCTTTGCTATGAGGGACTTTTGGACTGTGTCGTGTAAGGTTTGAGGCATCAAGATCCTAACCTTTTCACGCAGGCTTCCGTTAAGGCCAAACATGAACCGGTTGACCTTGAGCTTCTCAGTGTTCAGGTGCGGAGCATACCGAAGAAGCTCCATAAAACGTGCCTCGTACTCGAGCACCGTATGACCTCCCTGTCGTAATGCGTTGAACTCATTGAGTTGATGCTCAATGAATTCCTCTGAAAGATACCTCTCTCAGAACCATTCCTCGAATAGTTCCCATGACACGTCTTCAATGGTCATGTTCAGTTGTGGCAGGAGCATCTTCCACCATAGAGGA
>ML789616.1:14264-26452 GCA_009831015.1 Picea engelmannii | reverse complement strand
CCATGACCATCACATTACATCTGATATTTTGTTATATTAGCTACATTAACTTCCCCATAAAAGATAACAACCTTACATTTATATCCCAATTACTTTGCAATAAATAACAATCCCATCATATCGTATGTGTTTTCCATCACATTAATACTACCATCTCTTTCCCACAATGACAACCCCATTTCATTTTAATCAAATAACCTTCCAGTAGTAATAATCACAATACAAATAATGACCACTCTAAAATTTGAGTCTGGTTTATTAAGGTCAACTCCCAATTTGACATCACTCACAACTACTTATGGAAAAAGGGTTAAATTATAACCTAATCATATAACCAATCGAATTTAACCAACTATCAATAAAGGCATTTATACTATTATCAACCACTCCTTAATTTATTTCTAATCATCACTACCAAGTTTATATAATTTCCGCTACCTTTATAATTCTAAATCATTCCACGCTAATTAAATAATCTCAATGAAAAATTATCTATTATCAGTATGAATACAAACTACCATGTTTACTCATCATTCTAACATAATTCATTTCCAGCGCTATCTACCCCTCCTTAATATAAAAACTGAACTAACATCCAACGCTACATTCCATATTCGACAAGTATTAGAATTAGCACTACTAAACTTACTAAATTTAACATTTATTTCCCAATGATATTATTATCCCAAATCAAGCATTAAAGATGACATCCACCGACTTTAACCTTCCATAACTAAAAAGCATTTTGAAAATTTTTGCTACATTCCCATAAGTGATTACTTCCCTTTACAACATAGAAATCATAACCTTAATGCAATCATTGACTTTCCATAAACAATTACTTGCTTTATACATAACAATCATTATTTTAATGCAAACACTACTTTCCATAAAATGATTTCCCTCCTTTATAACACAAAAATCCTTATTTTAATGCAATTAACTACTTTCCATAAAATGTTTACTTCCCTTTATAACATAAAAATGATTATTTTAATGCAACCATTTACCTTCCCTAAAATGATACTTTCCGTTAATGCAAATCTCAAATGATTACTTTTCCTTATGACAAAAAAATTTAATGCAAGTCATTACAACTCCATAAAACTGCTCAACCTGACAATTTAACATATCAAGTTATATTTGCATTTCAATTGCATTTTATATTGTCATTAAATAACAACAGGTCGCCATACATCAACCTTTCATAAACATTATTACCACAACATTTTAATATTTCATTTTATAATGGCATTATCAATTGCGTTATATTTGTCATTTAAATAACAACAGGTCGCCTTACAACAACCTTCCATAAACCTTATGACTCTGCACTTGTATCTGCATTTCATTTATAAAATCATAAATTCAACAGGATATCGCTAACTACGACAGTAGGTTATGGTGTAGTTACACAATATAGGCACCCGAATACTAAGGCCACTCCTACAATACGAAATCTGAATTGCAGAGGGCAACTGAATACTTATAAAGGCGAGGATAAGATAAAATAAAATGATAGTATAATGAGGGTAATATCTACGCTGCCTAAAGGCTGTACAAGCTTAAATAATGAAGAATCAATTTAATGATTTTGCTGGTTACATAGAAAACAAGAATTTAGTAAAATATCGGGAAATTAATAGATGTCAGGAATTGTTAATAAATTCACTCTGAAAAACAAAACCGCTACTAACCACGAGTCTGTCTAAATTATCCAAGCAAGGATTCGCTGCAGAGTAGGGTAAGGACGGGGAGGGCGTGGGTATCAAACCACACATCATGGAAAATCCATCCCTAAAAAGACTTCAGTGTGCAATAGGGAATAGTGACAGGGAAAATTAAATGGCAGCGAATTGTAAGGTGCGTTGATGACAGAAATGATAAGTTGACAAAAGAAACGGTAAATGCATAGCTGAACCGTGACAGGGAAAATTAAATGGCTGGGGATTGTAAGGTATGCCCCACCTCCAATTTCGCTGAGAAAAAAAGACCCCCCCAAAAAAAATTTAACCATCAAATTGCTGAGAGGAACCACACACGTATAGAAGCTTTGTACAACGAACGCTGAGAGAAACATCAGTACGCAGAACGAAAATAGTTTAACAATAGAATCCCAGGGATGTTTAGTAGTACGCAGAGACTCCTTCAACCAACAGAAACGCAGAGACATAAGGCAGTAATGCAGAGAAATCGATAAAAACAACAAAAGGACAGTTAGATTTCAAGCCCGTGCAGGAACAAAATTCTTCAACTAATTCTTAAGATAAAAAGGCCAGGACGAAGATGCCTGAACGAAGGGCCCAAATGAATGCTAGATCATCTGATCATAGGATAAAAATGCCAACAAATTCCAGAAGATTTACGTGCAAAGAAATGACAGTGTACTCCACGAATTTACAGCAAAGATGTAAAATGAAATGCCCAAACGCTTTTCATCACCGCAAAACCCCAATGATAGTTCCAGTTCCAGAGTATACAGTGGTGATTATTTTTAGACGAAAAGGGATATATTATATGACACAATCAAGACTTACTAACACCACTCCCACTCGTCGACCGTAGAGACTACACCGGTACCTCCCAGCCAAACGCTAGGGGTACTCTACTTCCCCCTTAGCCCCCTGAGCCGCAAAGGGGCCACACAAGATCCAGAGATAAGACTAGCTTCTCAGCTCGCCTCCAAGGCTAAGCTACCACTCCAATACAGCTAAGAAATTCCCAACTCCTCACAAGCAAACAGTCAAGCCACAATCCGACAGTGTAATGTTGCGCTAACCGTTCCCCCCTTTCTCCCTCATCTTCCCCTTCTTTTATAGAAATTTGAGACACAGCTACTTTCCTAAATCCTTATTAATTTAAGTTTTAATGACAATCCTCTAAAAATTCTCTGTCGTCCAAGTGTCACTCATCCCCCATGTTTCTCCAAAATTATTTTCTTTAAAAATATTAAAAGACTCATTTCCCTCACCCTCCTATAGTCGCTCCTAAAACTACTCCTCGGTGTTCCTAGATCCCCTTACACGCTTTTAATAACTTTCCCTAAAACAAGTTGCTATTTTAGTTCATTATAGAAATTTCTTTAATCGCTGATTCCTTTTTGCTTTTTACCCTATGTCCCCCACTTTCCTTTAATATGTTTCCTTTACTATTAGTTTCCCTATTCCTATTATTTATTTCTCCTCTCTTTTTTTCTTTTTTTTTTAAACCCAAAAATATAAATGCACTTATTAATCTTTTCATTATATTTCTAAAATCCTAACTTTTATACTCCCACACTTTAATTAATTTTATTTCTTCTTTATAATTTAAAAACTATGGGTTTCAATTAATTTATCTCCCTCATTACTTTACCCCCCCTTAATTTAAGAAGACTTAACTAATACTTAGGGGGGTTTTAGTTTGCGTCCTTATGTTTATTTCTGTAGGGTCTTTTCTTAAGGCAAAACCAAATTTTATCTTAGAGATGCTTTAAATTTAGGTTTAGATTTGAATTGGGAGACAATTAATTAGGGGAGTCGTTTTGAGAATTTCTTAAGGCGTTAAGGTCTTAGGGTCATCTAGGTTGTCTCATCATCATCATCAATGCGACATGCCCTTCAGGATGAACTATGTGCTCCAAGGGTGCCACTCGCCCCATTTGCTTCTGTTGCGCGACGTGCCCTTCAGGATGCACCATGTGCTCCAAGGGTGCCACTCACCAACTTGTGTTTCTTTTGCGTGACGTGCCCTTCAGGATGCACCATGTGCTCCAAGGGTGCCACTCGCTGACTTGACTGATTGGTAGACATCCATAACCCCTGGAGTCAACACTCTGCCAGGTGAACTTGTGGGAGACTAAGGGCTCCAAGGAATAAGGCCCCCGCCTTATCGTGCACCCCTTAGAATCATCATGAGCAACTGTCGCAGTCTGCCCTCACGACATCGTGGATCCTCTCGAACTAGGTAATCGTTAACCTACAGTTCGAGCCACGACGGGAGTGCTAGTAGGTTGTGGCAGGGCTGTTGTCCACACCTCTCCCTCAACCTCTATGGAAATTGTGTGTGGCCCTTTTACTCCATATGTGAGTCTGGTCGGCAAGCTATCGTCAGCCTGCATCATCAACCATTATGTCAGAACATGTCTACAACATATCATCAAATCAATAAATATCATGGTAAATAAATCAACTCAAATAGTACACTCCCTGACTCAATCCGGAGTCCAAGGGTTCCGTCGATGCCTCTGCATCCTCCAGGTCAAAAACCATGCACACTCAAATAAACTGAGTCAGTAGCACCTGTCTACATCAAGTAGTAAACCATCATGTCGTCTATCATAACGCATCATAGTCAAGCATAAATGTATTAATATCAGAAAAGTCTAGATCACTTGCGAACAAGTGTCCTCAAATAATAAGTTCTCTCAGTGCGCTAGAGCGGGATGTTACAGTAATATGGTTATCATGTATGGAAAGGGGTATTGTGGCTTTACAGTTCTTTGATAGCACATAGATGCATTGAAATTGGAATTTTGCAGGGTTAGCGTGATATAATATGTGTTTGATGTTTAAATATTACTTATGGTTAGTAGGCATTATCCTTGTAATTAGTTTTAATGGATGTATAATGCAACCCTTACTCCCTTATTTCTTTAATGGATTTTTGGTATTTAATTCTTAATTTTTCACTTAAGTAAAATGGCTCATTTCCTCAAAATGCATAGCAAGCTACCTAGGAGTTGAACTGATTACATGAGTGGAATCATCGTTAAATGATGCCTGACTTAAATGATATTGACCTTAACAAGTTACTAAATGTATTTAGAAGAGTCCTATGACATTTCAATTGAAGTTGTGCCCATGTGGTTCTGGCTTTTCTTCATCAGTTTCCTATTGCTCAATTGGCTTTTGTTTTTATTGCGTATTGGGTTTTTCTGTGTTGCCCTTAATTCTGGCGGGCACCCTTATCCGATGGGTTCCTTCTGCAGGGTGCTTTTATTTGATTGGCTTAGGGTTGGGCTATTAAATTTAGGGTTAATAAAGTTGTTGTTTATTTCTATGCTGACGTTTAGGGTCGGTTTAATTTCAGTGTTAGTACTATAATTGGAATTGTCCAAACTCACAGTTGTATGATATCAAAATCTTCGATTTGATAAAGGTAGTCTCTTTGTATATAAGTCTATGTGTGTGATTATTTTCTATGTAAAGAATCCAGTGCCATATCAAGAGTCTCGAGCCCTTTAAAGGCAGGGTTTCCACTCTTGCGACACACCTCTAAGGTTGTATCAGTAGTCACGGGCTCTTTAAAGGAAGAGTTCCCACCACTGCGACCTCCTAACAGAGATTACTAGTTTCTGACTAAGCAGTCAGCCAGTAGACTATCTGACATTCTCTCTCTCTAGAGTAGAGAACTAAGATTAAACGCCTTGCTTTCCTATGCAGAAATAGTAAAATCTACTACTATGGATTCTTCCATCTGTGTTCGTACTATACATAACACAGTATATCGTTTAATGATTGCAGTTGCTTTTTGTGTGCCTTATGTCTTCTTGTTGTGATCATCGTGGTTGCATCTTGTTAGTCGTCGGCTAGCGAAGTAGATTCGAATAGGTTTGTTTCCCTTGTACGCGTGCACACACTTGTTAAAAACAAAAAAAAAAACAAAAAAAAAATTCCACTTGTTATTTGAGGTTTGTAGTCGTGACGAACGAGAGGTTCATTACAACTTGACTGACTTATCTTATGGATGTTGGGATACCCATCTTGGTGGGGCATGGTAGCTCGGCCTTGTGAGGCAAACTGGGAGCTATAAGATTCTTTGGTTTAGTGTTTGTGGTCCATTTGTGGCTCGGGGGACTAAGGGGGAAGAAGAGTATCCCTAGCATTGACTAGGAGGTACGGGTGAAGTCTCATCGGTCAACAAGTGGGAGCAGCATAGAGCGTGTGGGACAACGACTCAGAGTGGATGACTCGGGCTATGGTACACTTCCTTTATTTCTGCATGGTAGATTATTAATACACTTTACGCGTTTATTTATGTACTTTTATCGGGTAATGAAACTATGGACTTAGCATTTCAACCAAGAACTTATTTTCCATGTAAGCCTTAAGATCAATGTTGACTTGTTTCCCTTGGCCTTCGATCCCTTGTTGTTGAGATTTCCCTTTGGTTTGTTGATTATTGTGAATATTTGTGCTATTTCATCCTCATCCCTAGCTCTTCAGTCCACTCTTGAGCATTCAGCTAGGAGCCGAATTGATGATCGTCACTTCGGTGCAAAACGACCTATAGATTCAAATGCCCTACTTTTATGTGCATGGATGAGGAGCAGAGGATGTTTTTTCCCAGTTATTTTCCCCTTCTTATCTCTGCATTGATCTTCTCCTTGCCTCGATCTCTGCGTGTTATTCACCTGTGCATCTTATTCGTTCTCGGTAATATGAAAACTATGTTTGGCATTTCTTGCATTTCAACACCCTCAACCACAAAAAATTAAATCTATGTTTTTATATAAGTGGCTGGATAAATTTAACTCTGTGTTTTTAAATATCGCTGGATACATTTAAATTTGCATTTTTATATAAGTTGTTGGATGAATTTAACCATGAATTTTAACTTATTGTTGGATAACTTAAATATGTGTAGTGATACCTCCCTAAAACTTAACTCCGTGTTTGTTTTAATGATAGAAAATTTCTCTACATTTTTACCTCTTCTCATTAATATTTCAAAACGATTGGAGACTGCATTGTCCTTTTGTTGACAAGCCCTTACATTGTTTGGACTGCAAGTTGTTTTTCCTTCTTATGCATTTAAATTACTGGAATTCAATTTTCCCCTTCTCGAGTTGCATTTCATTTTTAATTGTTGGGTGAATTGCCACTTGAAGGACACAATCACTCCCTGGGTGTTAACTGGCTATTTTCCATTATTAAGACTACATTTATGTAATGAATTGTTACTCTGCGTGTTTATATCTTGATAAGACTGCATATAGTTTTTATATTATGTTAAGAATGCATTTCGGTTTTATATCCTGATAAGACTGCATTTTGTTTTTATATCCTGATAAGAATGCATTTCATTTTTATATCCTGATAAGACTGCATTTTGTTTTTATATCCTGATAAGACTACATTTCGTTTTTATTTGCATTTCATTTTTATATTCTGTTAAGACTTCATTTCGTTTTTATATCCTAATAAGACTTCCTTTCATTTTTAATTGCATTTCATTTTTATATCCTGATAAGACTGCATTTCATTTTTATATCCTGATAAGACTGCATTTCATTTTTATATCTTGATAAGACTGCATTTCATTTTAATATCCTGATAAGACTGCATTTTGATTTTATATCCTGATAAGAATGAATTTTGTTTTTATATACTAATAAGACTACATTTCATTTTTATATCCTAATAAGACTGCTTTTTGTTTTTATTTTCTAGGTGAATTGCCACTTGAAGAACACAATCGTTGCTTGGGTGTTAACTAGCGATTTTCCATTATTAAGATTACATTTATGTAACGTTTTATTTCTCTGCGTGTTTATATCTTGATCATGTTTTCATGGCTAGATATATTACTCTGGCGATTTCCATTATTAAGACTAAAATCTTTGCATGTTATGCCTGTGATTTTCCCATGTATTAACCCAACAATTTTTCTATTTAATATCTATGTCTTCTTGTCTCTTTGCCAGCCTTGTCATTTGACCCCTACCCTTTCCCTGCGATGTAATGTATAGCTTTAAATCTCATTGTTTTTTGTATAATATTTTTGTAATGTATAGCTTGATTTATATAGCATTAAATCTAATTGAACATATAACAACTTTTATATGCAATGTAGAACATGATTTAGATAGCGTTTAATAATAGCATAAATTCTCATTGAATAACATCGAGGCGAAAAATATTCACACACAACAAGATAGATTTAAAATTTCATTGAATAACGTCATTTGGCTTTTATTTATACCCACATAATAGCATAAAATGGTAGAAAAGATAACATTGAAGTGGAAATAATTATAGACATCGATCATATTCAAGATTAGCCTTTGTAGACAACAATGTTGATAGTTTTAAATTGTGTGGAGCACCTTTAAAATGTTAAATAGATCACTTATCTTAATGGATAGTTTATAATTGTTGATAAGAGTATTTTATTTGGTTGAGTTCCTTTTTTAGTGCGCATTATGATAAAATTTATGACCTTAGTCACTTGGTAAAAGTTAGACCTTCTCACTTAGACCTCTGGCGTATCAGTTTTTGGATGGGTTGTTGGTGGAGTCAGGTATTAGATTGAGCTCTTCCTTTTGATTGTAGTCATCTTGCATCTTGTTGACCTGTTGCTTGGGGTATGGGTGTAGCCTTCTTTCAGTGTTCGGTTCCTAGCACGTTGGAGTTCTAGAATCCTTGGTCTAGTTATGATGTGTCGCGCCAAGGTTATAGCCGTGCCTATCACCTGGGGACGACATGATTCTTGATGAGGGGATCATTGCATGCCCTAAGGAATAGAGGTGAAGGATAACTTGACCGAGGTCTGTGCTTTCTGTGTGGGTGTTGTTGATCGATGTGAGTTACTGTTAGCGCTTAGATTATAATGCCTTCATGCATTTGGTTCGCGCGCCTTGAGTTTCTATTGACTGGTCATCAAGTTCGTTGTGTCAGGTGGGGATGTTCTCCCTTATCTTATATGCGTGATCTTGTTGCATCGGGTGGGTAGTCGTTCCTTCTTGTTGTTTTACACATGTTTTACCTAATTTCTCTTGTGATAGTGCATGGATTTGTAGTTGTCTATTTCCTGAACTGCCTACTTGCGTTCGTCGTTAGTCGTGTGGTTCGTCTGTTGTCATCTTCACCTTCTAGCCTAAATTCAACAAAAACATTGAACTTCATCTTCGCACATAGTCCTAATGGTGAGGTCATTACACTAATGTTGGTGTAGAGGGTGAAGGTGGATTTAGGAGGCCGCGTTATCAAGAAGCAAAAGATTACACACCTACATCCACATATCCTTTAGATGTTGGTGATGAACTTACTTGGGAAAGGATTAATGAAGCAATGACCCTTGAGCGATCCTCAGGTGTTAAAAGGAGGTTGGAAAATGATTTTGGTGGTCTCAGAACTCCCTCGGGAGAGTAAACAAATATTTAAAATTGTATTACATTCATTGAAAAACTTAATGGACACATATCAAAAGATGGGGACAACCACTGACAATTTTGTCGATCTAATGAGGCAGTGAAAGTTAGAGGTGACGGGTCCTGATAAATGGGAGGCAGTAAAAAAGAAAGTTTCAAAAGAAGACACAATTTCGATGTTCAGTTTCAAATATGGTCCAAAGCAAAAGATGTTGAAGGTGCAATATTTTAAACACCCCGACATTGGAGGACATATGTATAACAGATTTTTGGTGGCATATGAGAAATTGTCATGGAACAATGATGTTCCACACTATTTTGCAAAACACTTTTATGTAGATTTTTTTATGCACATGCACCCTGACTATACTAGTCTATCGTCTGATTATTATGGGACTAGTAAATGATGAACATATGATGACAAAGGGGCATATCAAAATATGACATTGATGAGGCCTCCACAATCTTTAGTACCTCACCCAACATGAGAATTTTCCTCAAATTGAGAGTTGTGAGATACATCATAGGTTGAGAAAGAGGCTACAAATGCAATCAGTGAAAATTTGGAAGCAATTTTTTATGGTGTTGATGTTGGCATGAACCGTCAGCGAGCGGAAGCCAATTCCTGGGCCATACTTGTTTATAAAACAAATGCGGAGTTAGATACCATGTCAATAGAAGATTTTAAGGAGTATGAAATTTTTTTCCATGATGGTTGGAAGAAGGTCATTTAGAATGATGACCCGAACAACATATTGGTATGTGTTCTAGTTAGTAAATTTTTTACACATTTTAAGATAGTTTACTTCTAATTCTACATTTAGATATCATTGTATCTATAGAAATAATCGAGTTGTTATTGTCATTAATTGCAGTTTGGAGATATGTTAAATGAATCTCTAGTAAATAGGGGACTTGGTTCCACAAGTTTAAATTTAGATGGGTTGAATCATGTATGTGTTTTCTAATATCTACAAATGAGCACTTTAGTTGTTCAATCTCCAATCTTTTGAACAAGAGATCAAAAACATTTATAATTTTGTATAAATGTGAACACATTGAATCCTAGATTTAGTTCTTAGTTGTGTTGTTCATAGATCCCTATTCCATATCCTACTACTTGGGGAGGCTTGTCTCAATTATTATTGGGAGAGATTGAAGAGGCTGGGAGTTCACATGTATCATTTAATGTATTAAAATCATTTAAATTTAATGGGTTATAATCATTTAAATTTAAATTTTCAAATTTAAAATGTGTTATATAGGGTAATGTGGAGAAGAGACTACATGAGAGTGTCCTTGGGAGGGATATTAGGATTGAGGAGGAAGTGGAGGAAGCACCCATATTTGGGAAGGATGCGTCCATTTAGGATGATTCATAAATGTATGTTTTTGACTTTTATTAATTTTTTGTTTTCTCAAATTTTTAGTTTAGCCAAGTTCTTATTCAATGCTTTGATCAATTATTTTGAAATATATAGAACCCCTATATAATTTTATCATTGTCTTAAATGGTTTACATTCAAACTTATTTATTTTTAGATCATGATGAAGACCTAATTTTGAACTTGAACATTTTATTATTTGAGAACAGACTCTATCCCACATCAGAAAAGGGAAAGTTTCTAAATTTTCTTCGATTGCATTCCTTTCTTTCTTGTCCAAGAATGTCGTAGTATGGACATTTGTATTTTCTACATACAACAAAGTGAATTCCTTCTTGCCAGGGTATTGTCAAACTCTTAACTAAATTGGTTACTAACCACGAAAACCAACATTCAAGTAGATTTACAAATAATCTATGCATATGTATATGTGAACTAGCTCAGACATAATTTCAAAGAAAATTTGATTATATGTAATATGAATACATCCCAAAGATGAAAGATTTAAATTGTTTTTGAAGAATGACTTAATATACATGTGCAAATTTGTATTTTCTACATGTACATGAAACATTAAATTAGAACATCTATTCCACCGTAGAAATAAGAGATAAGTATTTTTCAGAAGAATGGTTTTTAAAATGGATGTTTGTGAACTCTCATAGATATAAGTAGTTTTTTGGAAGAATGGATTAATATGGAGATTTATGAGTTCTTTAATTTGAAAGTGCATTATGGAATTTGATTATATGACCACTGAAGAAGAGGAGAGAAGTATTTTATTTTTGAGGAGGTTAGTATTTTATTGCTTACTAAAAAAGATCAAATAACATCACCTGGGATGAGAATTTCACCTGAAGGATTTGGGACTTTATCCACAGGGAGATAAGTATTGCATTGGAAGAATGAATTAATATGGAGATTTGTGAACTTCCTTCATACACAATTCTATATTTATTTTCAGAATATTATCTAAATTTAACTCTAAACACAAGTTTTTTTTACTAAGAACACAATTTTTCTCTTTCATTTTTTTTAAGATTTTACAAATTGTTTAAATCATGTATGCTTAATGTGGAGAGTGACTATCTTAAATTTGTTTAACTATGGTTGGGTACGTTATTATTTCTTATTGTTTATTTAATATTTAGTTAAAGTATATATGTTAACATGTGTTATTTGTTTTTTTTATTATTATTTTTTATTGTTACAGATGTCTAAATTATATTTGGTGGAAAACATGTTTACGTTATATTTGGTGGGAAAAATTATGTTGGAGAATGAGAATTAACTCTTTTGGTATATATGTCAATTTGGCTTTAATCACAATTTTTGAATTTTATTTTATTACACATGTTTGTATTGTAAATTTTTAATTTTTGAATTCTGTTTTTTTTTGCATGTTTGAATTGCGATGGCTTAGAGTTCATAATTTTGGAGTTAAATGTATTAGCTTTTGTTACAATCCTAAAATGGGTGTGGAAACTATGTATTTGGCAGTGTAACTATTTAGACTTTGATTATAATACACACACACACACACACACACACACACACATATTTGATATTTTTTGAATTCAAAATATCAATGTAACGGCCTGTGTCGTTACGACAACCATTCTGGTCATAGGTGCAATTTTTTTTTTTTTTTTGTGTTAAAGGTGTGTGGG
>ML789615.1:348491-371127 GCA_009831015.1 Picea engelmannii | reverse complement strand
GCATGGTGTATTGTGGTGTATTGGTGTAACTCTTATACTATTGTTCATTTCTCATTGGATATAGTTGAATGGTTTAAGTATAAGTTTAAAAAGGTTTTAAATTGTACTTGATACTGATTCACCCCCCTCTCAGTATCAACACCCAGATCTAAAGTTGGTTGAAATAGTTACCTCTGTCGTTTGTCTATTCAGGTGGACAAAATTTACAGAGTGCTAACACCACTAGTTCAAATCCAGATACTAGAAAGATGTCAATATCCATGTATCGATATATGTGGATATTGACATATACGTGTGTATATGTACATAAGAAGGCACCCTGATCAAAATAGATATATAGATGAATCAATATACTATATTCCCTCCCTCTTCTTTGCTTATATTGTCCCTTGTTATCCATTCCAATTGAATCCTGATACTCCCCTACATGTAAAAAAGTAGGATTGAGAACTCATAGGGTGAGATTTTATGGTGGGAATAGAATCTATTATAAGATCTAGTATAAAATCAATTGAGTCCTCCTTTTGGTTCTCGTATATCATGTGCATGATATATCATTATCGATATGTCAATAAAATATTTTGATTCGTTAATCCATCCCTCTTCCATATTCCCGGATATAGAAGAATTGAATGGATAAGAGGCTCTGATACCAGTTAGAATCTATTCATCCCATTCTGTCTGAAATGAAATGGGATGTATTATTCAATAGAATTGGAGAGCTGAAGTAGATCTAAACGTTTCAGATAAAATTTCGAAAGTAGATTTGAATTGAGGCTCAAAATATTGATGTAATAACTTTTGATCATAGTTCCCAGTATGAGTATTGAATCTAACATGATGAAACCTATGATTTATTGTGAAATATTGTATTCTTTGCTTGTTGGAGCTCGATCCTCATAAATTGATCAAGCTCTCTTTTCTTTCATGAAGTTTCATTATAACATCTATAATAGCCTCTGGTTCAGGTGGGAAACCTAGAGAATACTAAGACATCGACGGGAATTAACTTCTCTAATCCGAGAATGGTACTATAAGAATCGGTACCAAACATTCCTCTGTGATAGATATAATTGATCCGGATTTAGGAGTGGAACGAACTGATTAATAGATTGAATACAATGAACATGGAGATATGAAGAATAACACAGATATCTATTGAACAATATCTTCTATTGAATAATGAAATAAGATGAAACTGTAAAACTATAGAACTGAAACACTTACTCGAATGGTGTTAGCTATCTCTGAGAAGAGATGTGGTTGCTATGTGCATCTGTCTGAGCATAATGAATTACAATGAGGCTCTAGAGGCCTTTTTGATATTACTCATGAATTCCAAAACCCTAGACATCCAAAAACCTAACCCTTGGAGGTGAAACGTCAAAAGTCATGTGGGCCCCTATGGGTAAGCTAGTACCTCAACTTCCCAGGGTCATAAATTTTGCATACGACCTTCGTTTTAGGTGCGTGATAGCCCATTGGAAAGGTATTTTAGATAAATACACATTTTGCTGTCAAACTCTAACTTCTTCTACAGTTTGACTATGGAGAGACGAAAACACATTGTTTGGGCCTCCAAAATGACCTTGGAAGTACAACAAGATGTGCTGACATGAAAACATACAAAATAATCCAGTTGGATTAGGTGAGAGGCCACCAATATCCACCTGGAGGATGTGTAGGGCTTCAGACATCCCCAGAAGTATAGAAACCACAATTACAAATAAGTACAAAAGAACGTGTTGAACTAAAAATGGACAAGAGGAGCCAGTTGGAATATGTGGGTGGCCACCAATAGCCAACTGGATCAACATGCTCCCACGAAAACAACATATTTTGGTTTGGTTTGAGTATTTGTTAGTATAATAAATATCACTACAAAAGGATCCCTTTTCACGGTCACATTCATCGTTGTTACAATGAGGAAATATCATCCAGGACCAGATATTGCTACCAAATTGTAATGATTGGAGTCAAATCATGAACTGATTAATGAAGTGAATTCGATGGAACCACGTTTTGTAAAAGAGAGACCATAAAATGGAGAGTTTGTCCCATTTCATTTGACAGATCATTTGGGGTAGTTTAAATACCTATATTCAAGATTGTTTGATTGAGTAAAGGTAACTTTATAGGATTCATCATTGGAAACATTCCAATGCTCAAAAACTGAGAAACATTCCAATGCTCATTTTCACCATGTATGGATAGAACCAACGATGAAAATAAACATGATAATTGAATCTCCTATAAATGTAGATATACCCTATATACTAGGACTCATATCCCATAGATAAATGGATATTGTTCCAACATCAGGAACAACAAGAACTGGAGTGAACATATAATGATCCTAGATTGGATCTAAGTATCTCCCATTGGTTTGATACTTGATTTGTAACTAGTAGTTTGGTTCTTTACCAATAGGGGCCAAAGCTCTAGAAATAAAGGATGCAAGAATAAGTAGGAATGAGGCTATATATTAATGAATATATCCAGCCTCATTTTATCATGAAGATAATCAAATAAGTAGATATTGAACCAATCAAGCAACAAAAAGGGTGCCTCACAAAGTTCTTCATTATAATCCCATAATTCCACATTTCCAACCACTGTTTAGGTGCCAAATAGCACATCCTAGGGTTCTATGGTGGAGGGATATATGGTATACCAATGCATGGTGTATATTAGTCAATATCTTCCTAAATTAGTAGAAAATATGAATGTGCCTCGCATTTGGCATCTCTACTCCATCAACAAATTTGAATGGGAGGTCATATTTTGGAAAGGTAGAATGAGGACCGTGAAAGGTAATTAGATGTTGTAGATTTAATATATTATACATTTAATTTTTCAATTTTATATTATCATACTCATTCATTTATTTTTATTCCATCAAATATATTAACATTTTCCAATGATAGTTAATTATTGATATTCAATTGTTATTTTTTCATATAGTTGGTCGAGAGTGGGATGCTCTACATTTATACATTGCAAACAATCTTGATTGGATGGAGTATTGGATAGAACGATGTGAAGAATACTGTGGTAGGTTGTTGGCACAGGGGCAGACCCGGGGTTCAATGCTACAACAGTGCACCAACAAAGCCCTAACTACTGTCCCTTTCGGCAACACCTACGAAGCAGATGAAGTCTCACCCGAGGTAGAGGTAGGGGTGGTTGCAAGACTCAAGTGTCTGCAACCTTATATGGGACAAAGATCTGTCATTGTACTACTTAATAAAGAACTTAGCACCGTCAGTTCCTCAATATGCAATCAATATCCACTTCACTGATAAAACATAGCTTCACAGCATTGACACTAATCTAATGTATATAAGCACTTAGCATAGGTAAATAGATCAGATCGAGCAAACCAAGCACTAAGCATAGCCATACAGATCATATCTAACATTCTCGCATACAATAAGCACAAAGAATAGGTATATATATCTAAATACATCATAGCACATAGCCAATTACATGTAAACACATCAAGACAAAGCACAAAGCAACATAACACATTATTTACATGGTTCACCCCCACCCTGGGGCTACGTCCACCAACTCTTCTTCTTTATTTTCTTCAGTCAATCGATTACAAGAACAGAGCCTCAAAACCCTTACTCTGCATAGGACAAAATATCTTCACAACTCACTAGATCCTTCTTCCTTGTGTTACAACACTAATCCTTTCACAATCTGCTACAAGGACCTGCACTTAGCTCTGCAAGTCTCGTAAAGTCATGCACAAAGCACTTACAAACTCTACTTTCACTTAGCATACATTCACATCACATAGATGCACCCTTCTCCTTCTATCTAGCCTAGGCATCTATTTATATATACAAAATAGGCCTAAACATGGGTAAACCCATGGGCCAATGTCCCATTCCCGTTACATATTCCCACATCCCAAAAAGGACCCAAAAAGGGGATGAGATCCCGTGATCTCCTCTTTGTCTTCCACTCCTCCTTCGACAGGCTTTCGAAGTCCAAAAATAGTTCAACATGACCAAGAATCTCCCAAAACTTGGTCAAGGGCCAACAAGCCCCCAACACTCACTTATGACTCATCTCGAGTCACTCTGGTCTGATCAGTTCTACTTTGAATGCCTCGAGTTTGGCTCAAGATGCTTCGAATTGCTTATTTTCTATGGCCTCTTTCTCGACGAAATCCTGGATCACTACATCATTCATTGACCCTTCTAGGCATTGTTCTGCTGAAGTGACAACTTGTTCTAGATTTTATCCTTGGCTTTCAACCTCTATGAACAATTGGCATGCCTTATCTTGCATAGGTTGGAGCCATTGAGTTACTTCCATAAATTTTCTCTAGATCATATGGATTTGTTGTTGGGCGGTTCATTTCTCTTGAGATCTCTTCATTTTGTCTACAACTGACAGGGCCTTCAGCTGCGCCTATAGTGTGTCTGCATGTTGCTTCGCTTCCTGGAGTTGCGACTCCAATGCATACAACTCTGGGTTCTCAGTGAGATTCTCATACGTTTGGGCACTGTGGTTACTCAACTACTTACATTCCAAGGCAAGAGATTTTATTCTATCAACTGCGCTATGGGCAATTGCTTCCCTTAGGTCTCTTACGTCTTGTGGGGTCTTGGGCACTATGCATAGCTCCAAATCTGCTATGCGTTGTTGTAGTTGTTGAATCACTTCTTCAATTTGTGCCACCTGTTGTGGACCTCTCTCTTCGGCCTTTACTTCTATAACTGTCATAGAGCGAAGTTCTATGTTGACCCTTTCCTTTACTTAGAGTTTCTCTGCAAGCAACTGTTCGTTGCTTTGCTGCAGTTGTTCTCTTTCTTCATCCCACTTCACTTGGAGAGAAAGATTTTCCCATTCTACAACACTTTGTTTCTCTAGAAGGTCTTATTGTACTTGTTCTAAAGCCTGGGTGGCTTGTGTTGTTTCCTCCTATGCTCGTCAAAGATGAGCTTCGTCTGTATCAACAATTCGGTGGAGTTGAGCTAACTCATCTCCCAATTCTGGTGTTTCCAATGACAAAGGCACAGTGGAAATTATGTGGTTGGACTGTAGTTCCTACTGCACCCCTTGAAGTTCAAACTTAATTCGATTGTATATCTCCTCTTGCTGAGCCTCTTGCTTCTCTGCTATCTCCAACAAAGCATCGTTTAGTGCTGCTACGATGAAATCAAAGTCATATGAGGTGAGGGTAGTCTGCATTTTGGTCATAGAGGCTTTCGATTTCTTCTGAGAAGAAGGCTTCAGGGGAGGAACCTTTATTTTCTTCGAGGGATCCTCCTCATCTCTGGGCAGTGTAACCTCACCTCTCTTTTGTTCAACTTTTGCGCCATCTATCTCTCTGCCATCACCTCCTTGCGCAAGTGAGATGGAAGCACTCTTCACTGAGGTACTACTTACATCTTGGGCTTCTTCATTTTTCTTTGTCATTTTGGGTCCAGGCATATCATGCACTGCTTCTAGACTGTCAATGTCAGACATCATTGCAGGGTCTACTAGAATGAGGAGGTCCGCTGACCAGTCTTTAGTAATCTCTTCTAATTCCTCCTCTGTCATCTTGTAGTAAGACTGAATTTGTTGCTTGTGCTCGTCAGCATGCGCTATAATATAAATGAAATGGTGGTCCACGTTGAATTTCATTAAATTCGAAACCTATGGAGAGTATTCGGCGTGATGTGAGGCTTGGACTAGATGGTTTTCTTCAGCTGGTTTTAATATGTGTGGAACAAAACATTTGACTGCCATTGTTTGTTCATGTCACTAGAACACCACAATGTATTGAACTTCACAGCCAGAGGTTCAAAGGGCTCGATGATCGGGAAGTTCACACCTTCCGACATCAACCATGCGATGAAAGCGATCAGGATTAGAATCCAACTAAAGTGGAACTCATATCCTTGATATTGTTCTTCCCTGTAGTCCAGTTCCAACTGGTTCATGAGGTACTTCGCCCAATTCATTTATAGGCCCTCCGCGCACTTTCCTGTGAGGTCGACTACAAAAGCAGTCACTTGGGTGGGTCAGTTCTTGCGAACTAAATTTCCTAAGATCAATTGACATGCTAGGAACACTGCGCCTCTCTGGATAGAAGCTATATTGTAGCCTCGTGTTCCCTTCTCGACATCTCCGTAAGTGTCCTTGATCCTTTGTGCAAGAGCACAGTCCATGGATTTTCTAGGATAGAAATCTTGTGGGTCGGGTCCTTGCATACTCAGCCCTGTGATCCGATTGATCAATGTTGGATCCATTGTGATACAACAGTTTAAACAGAAGTATCTGCCATGGTAACATGACAATAGCATCTTAACGCATGCATTCACTTCTTGGTGCCTTCCGAAGTGAGGAATCTTCATGACATTGAGCAGTGTGGACTGCGTGAGGTTCATAGTCCATGACTAGGGAACTATCTTCAAATTATTTCTCTTTGTTCTGGTCAGGTACTTATGTGGGGCGAGCATGTTGTAGACCTTCCTGTCATCGAGGTTGAAGTTTCTAACTTCAACTCCGTAATCTTTTATTGTTCTGCATGAACTACGCGTATCCCTTTCGGGAAGTACGCAATGACCGAAGCATACTCAAATTATCTAGGCACATTGTCTCAATTGATTGTGCCACTCAGAGGTGCTAGATAGGAAAGTAAAATTCTCAAAATCAACTTAGCATTCTCGAGATCGTCTCTGTGCTTGGTTCTCTTTTCATTGGTTGGTCGGGATGGTCCAGCTCGAGCAGTTGACAGAGAGGTTGGAAGTCCTCTCATGGATGATGCTTGTACACCTTTGGATAATCCTCTCTCTGACATGACTCTTTCAGTCATCAGGTCGATCAAAACTTCTTCAACATATTTCTCTACGGTGCTAAATTCTTTCGACATATGCACTCAGGGTGAACAATCATGGGTTCGGGGAACAACTTAGATACAGTACTGAGAGGCGATGATTTCTGTATAAACTCAGCTTAGTCTTCGGGCTCAAATTCTCAATTGGCAAAAGTGTTCTCGGTGCATGGCGCGACGAGATAAATAGGGAACTTGACAATGGTTCGCTTGCAATGGGTATGAGACTCCATTAACTCTTGTTTCTTCTACTCCAAAACTTATTCTTCTTCCTTTCGTTTGGCTTGATCTCTATCAATCCAAGGTTTTCCTAGTAACATGGTAAACAGGGTGTTGTTTTCAACAAATTTAATAATCTCAAAATCTTCTTCTGTCGAAGTTACATTAGCATTCATAGGTATGCGAGCGAGCTTCCCACATAGGTTTATCATCTTTCCTATGAATAACCCTATTCCTCCTAATGAAGGGATCATAGTAGGCTTCCCTATGGCTTCCCAAGTTCTTTTTGTCATGATATTCACCTGTGTTTCTTCATCCAGAATACAGTCAATGTCGAAGTCTCCTATTCTTACTTCAATGCATTCTTTTTCCTTGAAGATCTCTAATAAGCTGACATGTCGGTGGTCATTCAGGGTTTCTCTTATTTGCAGCAATACTTTCTCCAATTCTTTCTGGGGTTCTACCATTTTTGGATCTTCTTTAGGGTTTTATGTTTTCAGATTCATTTCTTCCAGCTTAGAAATCATTCTAGGGAAATCCAACACTTCATGGTCCACAGCTTTACAACAAAGACAACTAGGTATTTTCCCAGGGAATTCCTTAGCAAGATGTCCCAGTCTTCTGCAACTATAATGGAGGGTTTATCCTATCTTTCTTTTAAATTATCCCCAGCCTTTCCAGTACTACGCACTAGGATCATGGTAGCTAACCTGCAAAAAATTATTTCGAGGATCCTGCATCCATTTGTTAGTCCAAATATTATTTCTATGCATAGGTATAACATATTTTTCACTATTCTTATCAGATATACTCATATCAAGCCTTCTTTCATCTATTAATACCCTAGTTTTCAAGCTAGGATAGAACCTATCAAACATACCTAGATCCATACTTTAGAAACAAAAAATTCCACTTATCTTACTTCTACAGAGCACAAAGATTCCAGATCTAAAACATTTAACTATTCTTACCTTTTATCAGAGCACAGAGCTTGCATATCTTACATCTTTTAATCATAAATTCTCACTTTTACCTTTCTTAGAGGACGAAGCTTTCATATCTTTCTTATTTCCTTCAGATTCAACCTCCTTTCTTCAGATTGACTTCTTTCTTTAACACAGAGCTTTATAAATCGAGTAGGATACTACGCACTAGGGCACAGATCTACACACAGATATTTCACAATCTCAGGTCTAATATTTGCACAAAGCTTCTTCTTTATCAGTTCCCTTCAATCACAGTTTCAGTCCCGACAACGAAACCATTTGTTGGCATAGGGACTGACCCATGGTTCAACGCTACAACAGTGCACCAACAAATCCCTAACTATCGGCCCTCTCGGCAACACCTGTGAAGAATATGAAGTCTCACCCGAGGTAGAGGCAGGGGTGGTTGCAAGACTCAGGTGTATGCAACCTTAGTTGGGACACAGATCTGTGATTGTACTACTTAATAAAGCACTTAGCACAGTCAGTTCCTCAATATGCAATCAATATCCACTTCATTGATAAAACAAAGATTCACAACATTCACACTATTCTAATGTATTTAAGCACTTAGCATAGGTAAATAGATCATATCGAGCATATCAAGCACTAAGCATAGCCATATAGATCAGATCTAACATTCTCACATACAATAATAACAAATCATAAGTAGATCTATCTAAATACATCAAAGCACTTAGCAAATAACATGTAAACACATCAAGACAAGGCACAAAGCAGCATAACGCAGTATTTATGTGGTTCACCCCCACCCTAGGGCTACGTCCACCAACTCTTCTTCTTTATTGTCTTCAGTCAATCAGTTATAAGAACAGAGCCTCAAAACCCTTACTCCGCACAGGACAAAAGATCTGCGCAGCTCGCTAGATCCTTCTTCCTTGCGTTACAACACTAAGCCTTCCAAAATCTACTACAAGGACCTACACTTAGCTATGCAAGTCTCTTGCAGTCATGCACAAAGCACTTACAAAATCTACTTGCACTTAGCATACATTCACATTACACAGATGCACCCTTCTCCTTCTATCTAGCCTAGGCGTCTATTTATATATAAAAAATAGGCCTAAACATGGATAAACCAATGGGCCGATGTCCCATTCCCGTTACATATTCCCACATCCCAAAAATGACCCAAAAAATGGGTCGTGATCCCGTGATCTCCGCTTCGTCTTCCACTCCTCCTTCGATAGGCTGTCGAAGTCCCAAAATAGGTCAACATGACCAAGAATCTCCCAAAACTTGGTCAAGGGACAACATAGGTTATCATGGGAAGGGGTCAGTAAGATGATTAAAACAATGCATTGTTATCGATATGAATTTCATGATCTTATGCAAAGGGAAATTGATTTATCCTTTGGTTTAAAAGATAAAAAGGAAAGTATATTCACCCACACTTTATAGGTATTTCCCAGTATATCAATGTATTTGGTTTGTCTATTTGTGAGTTTATGGAATGAAATTTGACATGGTTAGACTAGACACATATAATGATGGTATGGGAGGGTTTCCAGACTCAAACATGACTCACACAAACAATTCGAAAATCAAACAACAAGCCTATAGAATAATTAATGTGAATGGGGCCAATGTTGAAAATTTTCCAATTTGTGCTTGTATGGACTGAACTTTGACATGGTTAGACTAGATGCATGCATTGACGCTATGGGAGGGTTGTTGGACTCAAACATAAATCACACAAACAATTCGACAATCAAGCAACAAACTTATATAATAATTAATGTGAATGGGGCCAATGTTGAAATGTGTTTTAGTGGCTTCTAGGAAGAAAATGACGTTGTCTTGGAAATACAAAGAAAATTTTATCATATGTGAATTTTTATCAGTGATGGCTATTATTTTTTTTTTCAACGAGTTTCAAAAACACAGAGCTACCATGAACACAAATTGCATAATTTTTTTTTCTTTTGACAAGAGATTTTGGCTTCAAGTTTGTTCTCAGTCTGGGCTAGGTTTAACTAGCGGGAATGGATATGTGGGTCATCAACGCTCATAGTATTGACCAGCTGTGAGAGTCCCCAACCCCACGCAGAGTGAGAGATCCATATGGAGAATAACCCAACACAAAGTGACCGACTATGAGAGTTCCCTTACTAGCTGAGCACAGAGGAGAATAACATGTGAGAGTGCCCTTGTTGGATGGAGTGACATAGGAGGAGCAAGGAGCAATCTAGATAAACAACGAGATTCCAAAATAGGTAACACATGATTGCATTTTTTTTTTTTTTTANCATGGTATACCATAAGTTGTTTTGGAATCAGGAAAAACAAAGATATTGCTTGGTATATTATTATTATTAAGTTAAGAAGGAATAGTCTAAGGTTTTCTTTGGGCCTATTAAATTCCCCCTCATAAGACTAACTACGAGAGTGGTAGGCCCTCCTCCCCATCATCCCCTTTACTGACTCCATAAACCCCTTTTGGTCCCCATCTTCCTTGGACAAGGTTTTGAAATTTCCTTGGACAAGGTTTTGAGATTTTCGAGTAAAAACCTCATTGGTCAATTCTATATAAAAGTAGTAGAAAAAGCATGCATATTAAAAACACAAGTCACAACAACATCCTTCATTTCAACGATATCTCCAAAAACCTACAATACAAGCAACATAATCTCAGCAATGTGCAATACCAATATAGACTGAACCATAACATTGTATTATCAAGTGGCCTTGACTCAAAAAACTCCATGGAAACAACCTCGAGCATACCACTATCAATTGAATTGACTTTCTCAACTACAAAAACCTCAATTATCGTAACATCAACAAGCTCAACTACAACAACAGTGTGGAACAGGATGCCATGCTTATTAGGCACCTGGAAAGACAACTCAGTTATGGGAAACTGAGACATGGTTATGGGTCGTAGCCATTAACCTAATCAAGGTATGGGAAACATACACACTCTTTATCCACTACACCCATGTGGAACCACTACACCCATAGATCAGTGATAGAAGGAATCTAAATCAATATGCACACTCTAGCTAGTGGTATTAATACTGGTGCACAACAATAGCTCTTGCCAATGCCATACATTATAAGCAACACAATTGGTTCTCTCTCGCTCACAATACATTTCCAGCAAAGAATGTGTCTCTTTATCTCTCTCTCACCATATATTGAAACCAATGTAGTTGGCTCTCTCACCAAAATATCTTTTATTAAATCATACATTATACTCTCACAATGAACTCCTTTGAATAGATTCATGTAATCTTAAGAAAGAATGGTTACTAAACCAACCCATAGATGTTTATCAAAAATTTATTTTCATCTTCCATTAACAAATAGGATATGCACCCTCACTAGTTCTCCACTAGCCATCTTCAACTGCAACATGTCAGTGCCACTTTGTGAGCAATAAGAATTCCAGTGCTAACTACTCTTTTATATCGGTCTGTACTTTTAACTTAGATTCACAATGCATAACCAAAACTGAAAAATGTAAACCATAGAGAATAACCAACATGCATATTAACACCACAAGTACTATGGGGAAACCATATACAGGGAGAAAATCCCCAACAAACAAATATTCCTTTATTGCAAAGATAATGATTGACCACTTACAACATTTCCACCATGAAACTATGCTCTTAAGGAGCTTTCCAATGACTCAACCCAGACTAAATTCTTATTGATTAAAACTACATTGTAGATGACTTTGATAGACTGTAAAAAAATCCTATTTATGACTGATATTCCCAATTGTTATATGTCTGATATATGCACCTTGTTTGGTTGTTACACGCTTCTTTTACACATGTTATATGGTTGATGCATGTTGTTGTTACAACTCGTTTTACACATGGTATATGGTTGATGCACGTTGTTGTTACAGTTGTTGTTACACCTGTTTATTTTCCTCTATCTTGGAATGATAGTTATTCTCAAATATGGGATTGATATAAAAGTTGTCCTGGACTAATATGCACATATATTGTGGATTGATATGCACCTAGTAAATTGATTGATATACGCCCTAGTTCTAGACTGATATTCACCTTCCTCCTCTCACTCATACGCAACCTATATATAGTTATTTAGAATGAGGGTTGATTACTTACTTAAAGGAGGAGAAGAGTGGCTTAAAATATCCCAAGGTGTTGCATGTATCCACAACTGAACTTAACTCTTTAATCTCAAATTAGAATTGAAGAAATGACTTAGTTAAAACTGATCTGAATTGAACTAAACTAAATTTGGAACTTTGACTTGAACAAAGTTAGCATGTTGACTTGGAACTCCAACTCACCTAGGTGACTTGGCACTACATGCCATGCCAACGCAACCTATAACTATACATGTATGCATTCCATGCATGATATGCATGCATGCCATGCATGACACTTGTTATGCATGCATGACATTTGTTTATGCTTGCATTCCACTTGAAATGAATGCATTCCATGCATGTCAATTGACCCTCATATGATGAATATATATGATTCACCCTCATATGATGCATACATATGTGGATTCCCTATTAAAGAGATATTTAATGATATGTATGCAACTGTGTTGGACACCTTTACATTGATTAGTTTCATATTATTATTGAAGATGTATATATGTGGTAGATACCTTGCTATGATCATGATTACTGATATGATTTCATACCTTGTTATTATTATTTCTATGATTGGATACCTTTCTATGATTATTGGAATGATTATAAATCTTTTTATGATTAAGTGTTAATATTAGATATGACCAATGTTCCATCCAATCATGATAAAATCAATGAACCATAACGAAAGGTGACAAGTCGAACATTTAGGGATAAATAACTTAAGGGGATATTATTATCACCTAGGCATGGTCAATCGATAAACTTATAACTTTAAACAAACATCATACCCACCTACTTGTAAAGGGTAATTTTCCCCCCATCAAGTGTATGATAAAGAAATATTTATTGGTAAACAATTAGGAATGAAAAAATTCAACTAATCACAGGGACATGTAAATATATCCACTAAAACTATGGATGCTCATTAGCAATGGAGTAATTCCTATGGTGTTGGGGTAATTTCATCGGGGATATGGGTGCTCATAGGTAGTGGAGAAACATGACATGGATATGAAGATACCTATATTTACAGTAAATAATCATGGATTACATTACGAAAATATAAAGCTAAGTTACAATTGCAGGAAGGAAATATTTCATATGGGCCCAAAATATTTCTTGGTATATTATTGTTATTAAGTTAAGAAGGAATGGTCTAAGATTTTATTTGAGCTTGTTAATGGACCCCTCATAAGACTAACTGCAAGAGTCGTAGAACCTCCCCCTATTGTCCCCTTTTCTGAATCTTTGAACCCTCTTTGGTTCCGATCTTCCTTGGACAAGGTTTTGAAATTTTCGGTTTTCAAATTTCCTTGGACAAGGTTTTGAAATCTTTAGGTAAAAACCTCATTGGTCGGTTCTACAACAAAGTAGCATAACCAACATGCATATGAACAACACAATTCACAACAACATCCTTAATTTTAAAGGTATCTCCAATAGCCTACAATACAAGCAACATAATCTCAGCAATGTGCAATTCCAATATAGATTCAACCATAACATTGTATTATCAAGTGGCCCTAACTCAACAAACTCCATGGAAACAACCTCAAGCATATCACCATCAATTGAATCAACATTCTCAACTACAACAACCTTAACTATATTAACATCAACAAGCTCATCTACAACAACAGTGTGGAACAAGATTCCATGCTTCTTAGGAACTTAGAAATACAACTCAGTTATGGGCAGCTAAGAAATGGTTATGGGTCACAGCCATTAACCTAATTAAGGTATGGGAAACATGCACACACTTTAGCCACTACACCCATAAGGAGCCACTACACCCATAGATCAGTGTTATAAGGAAGCTAAATCGATATTCACACTCTATGTAGTGGCATTAACACTCGTGCACAACAATAACTCTTGCCAAATCCATACATTATAAGAAAGAAAATTGGTTCTCTCTTGCTCACAATACATTGCCAACAAATAAGTCATCTCTCTCTCTCTCTCTCGCTCACCATAGATTGCAAGCAATGTAGTTGGATCTCTCACCAAAATATCTTTTATTAAATCATACACTATACTCTCACAATGAACTCTTTTGAATAGATTCACGTATTCTTGAGAAATCATGGTTACTACACCAACCCATAGATGTTTATCAAAACTTTATTATCATCTTCCATTAACAAATAGAATATGCACCCTCACTAGTTCTCCACAATCCATCTTCAATTGCAACATGCCAGTGCCACTTTGTGAGTAATAAGCATTTCGGTGCTTTCTACTCATTGACATGTTAGTTCAAATTTCAACCAACAACTTCTTCCCGATAAGTTTGTTTAAATTTCCCCTTTACACCTAAAATAAATGTGAATCATAAGTATCGAAGGGGAAACTCATATTTATAAACATAATAGAGGTCACATTAACACCATAGCATTAAATTCCAAGTGTAGTTAACTTAATGGTTTTTGGGATTTAAAAATCGATCTAGGGCTCGGTAGAAATGGAGAGACGAAGTAGGACAAGGACTCTGTACCCCCACACCACCTATATGTGATATTTCCATGACTTGGTTTAATCAATTTCAAAGTCTACTTTTTTTTTTCTCGTTAGTTATGAAGCATGTGAGCATCTAGTTTGAGGGATTTCTTGGTCATAGTGTCTAGGATTTCTCTTACTTTCTCCAAGTTTTCTACAAATAATCGAGTAAGTAGAGTATAGGTCACATTTCATACAGTTCCATGTTTTTTATAGTCTTTTACAGTTGCATGTTTTTTATAGTCAAATATTTAGATCATTTGGTGTTTTATAGTATTAGTTGAACTCTTATTTTGGGATGATTCTTGGTTAGAAATTTACTTGCCACATGATAGATGTATGACTTGATGAATGTATATATCCTTGATGGTTGATGATGGAGTTCTATACTCAAGACCCCTTCATGATTACCTACACTAATAATTGAGTATGATGAACCTAGACACCTATGTGATTGTTAAATTTTAGAGCTTGATCGATTGGATGTAGGCTTCTTTTAAATATGACTATACTTTTAACTTAGATTCACAATGCATAGCCAAAAATGAACAATATAAACCATAGACAATAACAAACATACATATTAACACCACAAGAAACCTGGGGAAACCCTATACAAGGAGGAAAACCCTAGCAAACACATATTCCTTTATTGCAAATATAATGATTGACCGCTTACAACATTTCCACCTTGAAACTCTTCTCTTAAAGAGATTGCCAATGACTCAACCTAGACTGACTTCTTGTTGATTAAAAATTTGTTGTAGGCACCTTTGATAGATTGTCACAACAACATTTTTATGATTGATATTCGTTGTTGTTATAGGTATAATATATGCGCCTTATCTGGTTATTACACATTGTTGTTACACATGTTATATGGTTGATGCACATACTAATTGGAAAACATGGAGGGGAATTTGGATCTCCTCCTACTCAATGACCAAATTCTACAACAATACTTTAGTTATATGACACTAAGGCATCTATCTTGTATTTAGTAGGTTTTTTGTTACCTTCAATTTTAAGGATCTTAATTCATATTTTCTCTTTCATTTCGTTCTTTAGAATTCCATTTTTTATTTTTTGAAATTATAGATTTTCTTACATTGCTTTACATTTACACTTATTTTCTTTCTTTTGTAATTTTGTAATTTGTAATTTCTCTTTAGATTTCCAGTTATTTTTCTTTATTTTTTAGAATTTTTGGTTGATATTGCACTAATGGAAGTTTACATTTGTTGTCTCTCTCTTTTAAATGAGGTCCATGAATATAATGTACACCTATCCAATCCTTGTAAACTTCCTATCTTCTACACCATCATGATAATAAAAAAATAGGAGGGGGAAAATCTATGAATTATAAGGATTCCCAAGATTATTAGAGTAGTGGTGGACTTGGAACATTCCAAGTGACTAAATCCTTGATGGCTTTGAAAATAAAGATGCTAGTTAATAATTTAGTTGGCTAAAGGGTTCCATCTAGTCATGATAAAATCAATGAACCATAATGAAAGGTAACAAGTCAAACATTTAGGTCTAAATAACTTAAGGGGATATTATTATCACTCAGGCATGGTCAATCGATAAACTTATGACTAAAAATAAACATCATACCCACCTACTTGTAAAGGGTCATTTTTTCCCCCATCAAGTGTTTGATAAAGGAATATTTATTTGTAAATGATTAGGAATACAAATTCAACTAATCATGGGGACATGTAAATATATCCACCAGGACTATGGATGCTCATTAGCAATGGAGTAATTCCTATGGTGTTGGGGTGATTCTATCAGGGAATGTGTGCTCATAGGTAGTGGAGCAACACGAAATGAAATTGAAAATACCTATGTTTATAGTAAAGAATCATGGATTACATTACAAAAATATAAACCTAAGTTACAATTGCAGGAAGGAAATTTATTCTACTATTGCAGGAAAAAATTGTTATCTAGGAAAGCATTCTTGCAGAATTTAAATCACTCACAATATAAACCAAAAACTGCTTCGATGATCTATTCAACCAGACATTATAAATTCTTCCAGTGAGATGTATAAGGTGTATCAAAAATCAATAAACACACTACAAGAGATTAAAACTCACACTTCTCATGAGAATCCACACATCAACCAAATCAATTCATCACTTAATTCAAAACACATAAGAAATCATATGTATTAGAAAATTTATTTAATTGTTTCAGCAAATGAAAATTCTTTCAAAATCGAAATGCTAAGATAACATAAAAAATTGATCTCTTTTGGAAGTGGGCCCTTGCCTCCTTCACAGTCGATTGGAAGTAATTAAAATCTCACACAACAATTGCTCAATAATTTCTGGAAGATGCCAAATTTATCATTAACTGTAAAATTAACTATTACAAAACATTGTTATGTTTCTCATACAATTCTTATGCCAATATGAGTTCTTAACCCCCCCACAAATGTTTGAATTCCCCTTTTTTAAAGATTCTATCTTCCCTGAATAGAAAATGAGATCTCTTTATGAAGAACAGTCTTTAGAATCAAAGATTCTCAAGTTGTTCATGATATTTTAGAAAGTGAGATTGTTACATCAAAATAATTCAATTCCAGAAATAATGAAATCGTGCGATCATTCAGGAGGTTGTTCAACATGTGGTATTCTATTCTTGTTCAGTTGAGCTGGATGATTCGTCGTGCCTATTTTAGTTCTCCCACTAAGATGGTGAATGGCATATGACCTGATCTGAAGTGGTGGATCAACGATCGACCATGTATCAACACATGATACTCGAAGTCCCTTGTTTAAAAAAAAATTCAAACTGTATGTAACTCTTATTAATTTAATGAATAAATGTCCAAATAAAGAAACATTACTCTACTTTGCGTATATAATATATATGAATATGAAAAAATGAATAATATGCTTTACCTTCTTCCTAAGGGAATAATCCGGTATCAATGATAGTAGTATGAATGGATTAATATAGGAAAAATGGATGAAATGGAATAAGAAAGTAGTGGAAAAAATGGTCATTTCCATCACCCAACATCTCCCCATAACTGCTCCATTGAATGTCCTCATGCAATCCTGGATAATCTAAGTCTGATTTTGAAAACAATTTCCTCCTATGAGGATTGGAGATGTTATATGATTACTCTTTTTTTGTTCTTGCAGGTCTGAAGCCATTAGTCCATATAAATTCTTCCCAACATTGTTTCTCAACCTTCTTTGACAGATTATGCACTAAATGATACTTGTTCACAAACATCCAGATAAGTGGAAAATGGAACTTCATCCCTATCCACTTTATCCACAAGTTTGAATATAGTTTATATATCCTGGAACTCGAGATAAAGCTTTTATACAATTATCATGATTGTATGGTTCCTTTTTATTTAAGGAATCAGTGGCTATTTCCCATCTCAATCTATTGCCTTCTACTTCTAAAGATTGTTTATCAACAATAGTTAATTGGCATCGTTATATTACCTTTTTGTGAAGGGCCCCTACACTATTCAACCTTTCTAGAGATGAAATATTTTTTTGATGAGTTGTAATAACAGAGGTAGATCTTTGTAGTTCACTTCTAATCCATAGTGTATATTCTCCTTCATTAGTGTGGACCGTTTGAAAAGCATTCAACCATGTGACCTGATTATTGACAAAAGAGGTGAATTCTAGAAGTTGAATGTCCCCTACAAAAGGTGTCATATTGAATATTCTGTCTAGTTGGAAGGAATGTTGATGTAAATAAAGTTCACAAAGAAAATGCTGATATGTTATACTACTTTGAAAGAAAGTTTCTAAAAATTAAGGGACCAAAGTGATTTTTTGTGGCCAGTCTTCCATAATGGATTTGATCTTGAAGAGAGTCAAATGTTCATATAATAAAATAGAGTAAGAGGGAGAAGGATTTATACAAACTAAAACTTGTTTCATCATTGTATACATAACCTTTTTCTCCTGTCTCAACATTTTGACATGATTTCTTAGCTCTTTTAATTCTTTTAACTCGGTTTCTACTTTCTCCCATCTATGTTTTTGATATGATAATTCTTCAGCCCATTTTTCTCTTAATTCCCTAATGTCTTTTTCATGTTGAGGCAATGGAATCTTACCTTGTTTAAATAATGATACTTGGTACTTCCACTTATTCACTTCAGCTAAAAGAAAAATAGCATTTATAGTATCAGGTTGAGGTTTTGTTTGAATAGTTTTATCCATGAATTCCAATAGGTCTTCAGTCTGCACAACCTGATCAACAAAGCCCAAGATATCCTCTCTTTGTATGGCTTCATCAACAATACTAGTTGGGTTTTCAGTCTGTATTGCTTTATCCACAGATGGAGGTTCTTGTGTTTCTCCATCAAACAATTGAGTTTTTTCCATAATTGGCACCACTGGTTCTTGTGTGACAGTGGTGTCCTTTGGATTCCAATTTTTAACAAATTGTATCTATTTAGTTGTTTCATGAGGAATCTCAACAAGTTTTTCTTTTCCATTTACAAGTACTTGTTCCTCTTTCAAAATCACTTTATATATAACCCCTTTGAAGATGTTAGCACATTCATGACACATATATTCATGGGGTCCTTCTTCAATTTCATCTCCCATATTTTCAAATGTTGATGCAGCATTTGTCAATGTACCCATGGTACGAGATCCTGCCTTGGATTTCCTCATTTCTTCCAAATATGCTTGCAGTTTTGAGACCTCTTATTTCAACAATTCATTCTCATAAATCAATTCTTCAAGTTGATTCTCCTTTTCGTTTTCCTTATTACTAGCTTCTTTGGATGTCTTATTTGTTCACTTCTTTCTAACATCAGGTCTGTGTGTATTAGCAACATTAATATTTAGGTTGTCAATTGGTTCTTGTGGAGCAGTTGCAAATTTTCTTTGTTGTTATTCACCTATTGGTTCTTATGTAACAACAAGTGAACGAGGATGAAGAATAGGAATTACTAGCTCAACTTTCTGCAATTTTTCTACTTGAGCTGCGATAGAGGCTCTTGTTCTCCATTTTGGAAGACTGGAAATAAACTTTGATGAATATATTTTCTTTCCTTTTTATGATGGAGGAATTTCTTCCTCAATTATGCATGGTTGAAACTCTATGGGAGGACTCTGATCGCTTATTTCAATGACTTCTATTTTATCACTGAGAATGGGATGTGAAGAATCATCATGAAGAGTGGATGATTCTTCATGCATGTCCTCTCGTTCTATATTAAGTTCTTCGGGTTCTTCTATTGGAACATTTTCTGGTTGAATTTCATTGTTTTCAGAGGGTCTTCTTGTACTCACTTCTTTCTCAATATCGCCCCCTTCATTCTCTGATTGGACCATTGTGGGTGATCCTTGAGGAATTTGTTCAAATATTTCTGTAGGCTCTTCCTGATCAACATAATCAGGGTCAAAACTCTCCTGGTCATTGTGACCTGAATGCATCACAGTTTCTAACATAGTTGCAGGGCTATTTATTTTTTTAGTTTCTCCACTCTTCTACCCTTCTTCTTCCAAATTGTTTTCATTTCTCTCATCACTGTTAGTTTCAATTTCATCTTCTTCCTCTAAATTATTGGATATAAGTCTTGGAGGGGATCTATTTTGCAAATTTAGTGCCATATCTACTTGCAATTTTATCAATCCATGATTCATGATGCATGTTATTGGCACTCTTACCCATCTAGCATAACGATCCATGTTTTGCAGATATTTTAACAGATAGTAACGCATATTTACTAATCTACCATGGTGAAGATGGGATAACAAAATGAAGTCATGATTGTAAACAACATTGTACCTACCTTCACAGGTGATGTACATTTTCAATAATTTAGCAACTTTATACCATGGATGTGGTAAATATTCAAGTGTTGTCCCTCATCCTCTAGACTAAACTTCTTCTCCCTCTTCCAAAAAACATGTCTTTTTTGTGGGAAGTATTATTTTCCAGCAAAACCATTCTGTATCGATTCTGGGTAAACCAGTAAATTCTTCTATGGTTTCCTCTATTACTTAAACTCTTATTCCTCCTACCCTTGAATGGTCTATTTCTAAATTTTGATCAAATTCCGATGCCACAACATTATCAAACCCTCTCAGTCATTCAAAATAATTAATCCATCTTGCCTCCTCAAAATTTTTGTATGCTTCTGAAAACTGGAGCAGAGAAGAAAAAGATTCAGGCTCATGTCGCACAGTTGGTCCACCCATGTTTGAAAACTTCAATTTATTAGTTACAACACTTGGAATTTCAACTCACCTCCATGTTTCAGACTCATATTCATAGAATTGAAAATTTATGCATGCATAGTAAGAAAATTAGTTATAGCAAGGAAAGGTGGTAAAAGACTTAGTGATGATGATTTTACAGAATGGCGGTAGATTTGGCGAGGTATAATGGATGATGAAGTGGCATACTCCAGAAATGAGTATAATTGGTCGATGAAAATAACGTGGAATTCCATAGAGGAATAATCATTACTCATTTGTCATATCCCACATTATCTCACATGCAAAGTGTAACATCTCCAACCACCCTAGTGCCGGGGATATGCTACTTGAATTAAATTTTTGAACTATGTACAATATAAATCATACAAATACTATCAAAATACAAAGTTTTATATAGAATAATAATGGAAAACACATGCAGCATACACAGGAAAAACCCATAAGAAAAAATGCATAAATAAAGTAGCAACATCTAATTTAACACACAATTGACACTTATCTTTGATAGAAAGACCACCAACTACATGAAAACATTCCAAGGACCTCCTAGCCTTAGACCACACTACTCAACAGTCTTAGCAGTGGGTCACCCTCGAGCTGGGACTAAACTCCACCCGAGAAAAGGAATTCTTAACAAGACTAATGTATCTCAGAAAATAGGAAAAATTCTCTCACAGGTGCCAACTCAATCTTAGAGCCTACAGTCCCTCACTATTAAATTTGAACGTTTTCGCGACAAAGTAGAGACGAATTTTCATCTACATAGAGTCGTTTTTGCGACCAAGATGATTTTTTTTTTCGTCGGAATACATTCGTCGGTCTAGCGGCCACACATGGATCTTCGTCGGTCTAGCGATTGAGAAACGAAGTCTATTCAGAATAGGAAAAAGTTTGGCTAGCAAAAAATGTTAGTCGGTAGAATGACTAACAGGTTGGTCACTCTAGTGACTAACATGTTGGGGTTTTCGAGCAATTGGCAATACTAGCGACGAACATGTTAGTCACTCGACCGACTAACAGGTTGGTCACTCGACCGACTAACAGGTTGGTCACTCTAGCAACTAACAGGTTGGTGTTTGCGACCAATTGTCAATACTAGCGACGAACATGTTAGTTGCTAAAGAGACCAATGTTGTGGTTTTTTTTTTTTTTTTAATTATGCCATTCAACACAGGATCTTAACTAAATTTGATAACAGGTATTTAAATGTGTCCAATCATGATGGTCATGTAATTGTAGGATCTTAACTAAACCTTGATTTCAAAATGGGTTGGATGATATGGTGGAACCATGTGAAAGGATAACTTGATCAAACAACACAATAAATCAAACAAATTGACAATATGTAAGTTGATAGAGTGAATACCATGTTTGAGGAACTCAATGTGTAGGTATTCCTCATATGTAACTCTATTGTTATTGATCATGTGAACAACTCTCTTGATGTCTCCAAAAGAAAATATATGACATGAGGTAGGGATATGAGAAATTTGGATGGAGGAAGGGATAAAATGAATTACTGATATATATCTTGTGGGAGGGAAACCTGTCTAGGTAAAAGGGTGCACCAGAATACTCTATGTCAATTGTAGAGGGCTTCAAGAAGCTCATGTCTCCTAATGGAAATGAAACCATATTTTTTTATGATAGAGGAGATGCTATCAATATTTCTAAAGGTGAGGAATAGAGAAAGGGACATGCTAAAGAGACTCTTCTTAGTTGTTACAAATGAATTGGTGACCATTGATCT
>ML789615.1:280899-303179 GCA_009831015.1 Picea engelmannii | reverse complement strand
TTCCAAGCCATAACGAATAGTTCTTATAACCTTTAATCCTTATAACTCATAACTCCTAACACTTAAAACCCTAACCCCTTTATCCCTTACCGATATTACCCTATTCGTAAAACACTAAATCCATATAATCCATATTCGTAAAACAATAACCCCTTACTGCCATGACATCTAACCTCTCACCCATATAACCCATTACACACGTATCACCTAATTATTAACAACTATAACCCCTATAAGTCCAAACATGTATACCCTTTAAGTCCTTTAACTAATATCACCCCTAACCTCCCTAACCATAACTCATGTAAGCACTTAACCATTAATCTCTACTCTTTATAATATTTATAACCCATAACACCTCATCTAGTTTATAATTCATTTAATTTTTAATAGTTATAACCCATTATTTCCAAATACCTATAACGTCTTCATCACTTAAATACTAAAACCCTATCATATATAACCCCTAAGAATTATCCCCTATAACCCCTAAATATTTGTATGTATTACCATTAACACTTAACACATATATCTTTTATCCATAATTAGCGCCTATAACCTCTTCCTCTAAACCCTTATAAGAAGTGAAAATAAACAATAAAATAGTTCAATAGCACCAAATTATTAAATCACACAGAAAAATTTTAAGTACTGACCTTCAAAATCTCAGCTATGTAGAGTCTGATCAATTCAATGTTTCTCTTCTTGAAAGAGAATTGAAATCAAGATTTCATAAAAAACCAGAACACCATTGCATCAAAACACCCGAATGATTTTCGCAACAGTAGAAAACGATTGTTGTAACTATAGCAAATTTGTCGTAATTGGGATATATATATATGATTGATTTGTCGCAAATGACCGTTTGATTCTCACACGTGTCATTGTTCATCACTAGAGTGACTAAATGGTGGTTAGTCGCTAGAGTGACCAAAGTTCGTCGTTAAAACAACCAACCTGGAATGTTGTTCGCTAGAGCGACCGACATTTGGACCCCGAAAAAAAAAGTATATTTAGTACAAAAAAAAAAAAATTACGACGAAATTCTAAACCGTTGTAATATTTTGTTGTAATTTGTGCCCAATGTAGTAGTGCCCTCATTCCCCACATGCATGTCCCACCCTAGGAAATGTGCCCCTTGTCTACTCAACATTCCTTCAACTGCCCCATTTCCTTTTTGGGGCTTCAGGAATAGGTCAGAAAATAAGTCTTAGAGCCTTGTGTCTGCAATTTGGCACCTTCGGGAAAGAAATTCCTAGCAAGTCTCTCACCTAGAGAGAGTTTCTCATGGGCCTGAAAAACCCATCTCTTTAGTATCCCACAGGCCTGACAACCTACTTATTCATTCCAACTCTTCAATTCACCAAGTACAGAAAGATGTATAGGTTTAGTATTGGCTTGGGTAAGGTATAAGTGCATTGTTCATGGAAACGCGGTACAGTGGATAGCTAAAATACATGAGCCCAGGAATGGATGAGTGATGGAATGAATGGCCAAATATTTTCCCAAAATGCACTGATTCCAAGCTCTTTGTATGCATTGTGCCCAACTTGTCACTTTTCAGGTTGAGAGCTACTTTGGCCCACTTGTCCCCATCCTTAGAAATTCAGATAAAAAAAATTATCCATAATTTGTACTTTAAGGAATATTAATATAATATTCCTCTTTAGATTAAGATCCCTATCTTATCCCCTTAGCCTTAACATTTATCCCCCTTTTCTTAAATAGTGGATTTTAGTCCCCCATACTCTTTTACCTAGTTGGTTTGCATGCAGTGATGTAATTTTCATTAATATTTGCATGTGAATACATTTACATTTACATCACAAACATACTTGTTCTTTCTACATCACGGCTCACCAACCTAAGTACAGTTGTATTTATATATATAGTTTGGGTTCATCCTAGGGGTATTACATTCCCCTCCCCTTATTTATGCACTTCCCTCAGTGCAATATATACACACATACAACCAAAATTTCAAAAATCCTCAAGAAGATGTGGGTATTTTGCTTGCATAACATCCTCGTGCTCCCAAGTTGCATATTTAGGACTGCACCATGTCCATTGGACATTTACTAGCTCTAAGGCTAAATTTCGGAGCTAATTGATCTTCTGGTCTAGTATGCACATTGAATGCACTCGAAAGGTGCCTTCTTGCTCCACCTAAATCACATTCCAATCAATGACATGATTAACATCAGGTATATACTTTTTGAGAAATGATACATGAAATACATTATGAACAGACATTGATGCAGGAAAGGCAAGCATGTATGCTATAGGCCCAATCCTCTCTATGATTTCAAATGGCCCACAATAATTATCTGCCAACTTTGAATAATTTACCAACTTCAGGAAACTTTTGTTGGCCTTTAATTTCAAGAATACATTGTCACCCACGTTAAATTACCTGTGAGTTCTTCCCTTATCAGCATATATCTTCTACCTGTCTTGAGAAGCCTTTAAATTGTGTTTTATTTTCAACATTTTCTCTTCCATTTCCCTGAGTAATTCTAGCCCAACCACTTCTCTATTTGTTGGGTTGTCCCAACTTACCATTGTTTTGCACCTTCTGCCATAAAGTGCCTCAAATGGGCTCATCTTTAGAGATGCTTGGTACCCATTGTTATAATAAAACTCTACCAAGTGTAGGTAGTCTTCACATTTTGATGGTTTATCCATCACATGCATCCTCAACATATCCTCAATCACTTGATTCACCCTCTTTGTTTGTCCATCTGATTATGGATGATAAGTTGTGCTAAAATTCAAGTTTGTTTCAAATCCCTTAAATAATCCTTTCCAAAAAATTTATGTAAATTTTGGATCTTTGTCAGACACAATTGTCTTGGTTATACCATGCAATCGAGAAACTTCTCTCATATAAATATAAAAAATGTTGGCTTCCTTGTGAGTGAGCTTTACTGGAATAAAATGGGTAGCTTTGGTAAGATTTTCCACCACTACCATGATAGACTCATGTTTCTTTCTTGTTCTGGGAAGTTTGGTGATGAAATCAATTGTTACAACTTCCCATTTCCACTCAGGAATAGGTATTGGTTGTAGAAAACCAGTTGGGTGTCTATGCTCATCCTTGATGTTTTCACACTCCAAACATTTGGCAGTGAAATAAGAAACTTCTTTCTTCATGCATGGCCAATAATATTGGCTCTTGACAGCTGCAAGAGTTTTCTGATAACTCAGATTCCCAGCATAAGGCACATTATTCATTTCTCTCAATATCATATTTTTCAATTCCTGGGAATTTGGTATATAAATTTTTCCCCTATACATGAGAATTTCCTCATTTCCAAGATTGTAGTCTTCAATTTTATACTGCAAAATACCTTTATGTGATTTTGTTATTATCTCCATGTATTTCAAATTTGATTTTGCATCATCTAAGATTTTTTCCTTCAAATATGATTGGTACATGCTAATGGTTGTAGCATGCAACTCATGCACTCTTCTGCTAAGTGCATCAACAATATTTTTCACTTCCCCTTTGATATGCTTTATATCAAATTCATATTCACTGAGAAATTCTAACCACCTTCTTTGCCTGGCATTTAAAGTTGGCTATCCAAATAAATATTTCAGACCATTATGGTATGTCCTCAACTCAATCAGTTTCCCTGTGAAGTAGTGCATCCACATCTTCAAGGCATGCACTATGGCTTCTAAATCCAAATCATGAGTAGCATAGTGCCTTTCATGCTCCTTCAACTTCCTTGATTCATAGCATACAACATACCCATTTTGACAGAGGACTACACCAAGCCCTTCTTTACATGCATCAATGGATACAATGAAGTCTTCATTTGGGTCAGTAATCCTTAGTATTGGAGCGCTTGTTAATAATTGGTTCAAGTGTTGAAAACTCTTTTCACAATTTAATGTCCACTGAAAATTTGCCCCCTTCTTTTGCAAGGAAGTGATCGGGCCTACAAGGCCCATGAATGACCTGACCTCTATCACATTCTTTGGTGTTGAACATCCTCTAATGGCATCAATATTTTCAATATCTACTGCTATCCATTCCTATGAAATGATATGCCCCAAATAATGAATTTTCTTCTGATAAAATGAGCACTTTCTCAATTTGGCATACAACTGATGCTCCCTTTATACCTGTAACACCATCCTCAAGTGTTTCTCGTGTTCTTCCTCTGACTTAGAATATATAAGAATGTCATCTAAAAATACAATGACAAAATTATCTAAGTATTCTCTGAAAATACCATTCATTAAACAAATGAAGACAATTGGTGCATTTGATAACCCAAATGGCACCATTGTAAACTCATAATTCCCATACCTTGTTCTGAAAGAAGTCATGTTGATGCCTTATTCTTTAATTCTTACCTGGTGATAACCTGACCTTATATCAACCTTGGAGAATATTTTTTTCATCTTTCAACTAATCAAAGAGGTCATTGATCTTTGGCAAAGGATACTTATTCTTCATAGTTACCTTGTTCAACTTCCTAAAGTCAATGCAAAGTCTTAATGTTCCATCTTTTTTCTTCACAAATAATACCGGGGCACCCCAAGGTGACACACTTGGGTGTATATACCCCTTCTTCAGAAGCTCTTCAAGTTTCATTTGCAACTCCTTCAATTCTGGTGTACTCATCCTATAAGGGGTCTTGGATATTGGGGCTACTCCAGGAATAAGATTGATGGAGAAATCAATATCTCTTTTAGGGGGTAAACCTGGTATTTATTTAAATATATCTTCAAAATCTTTTAGGACTACATAATATTCAATATTTGACACCTTGTCTTTAGGTGTCTCTTCCATATGTGTTGCAAATATTTGGAACCCTTTTCTGTAACTTTTCTTCAGCTACAATGCTGAAATTTCTCTGACAGTTATTGCCCTAGGAATTCCCTGCACTGTCCTTAGGTTCTCTTCCTCAACCCATTAAGTAAATTCCTTATTATAACAATCTAGGATAGCATGGTGTTGGTCCAACCAATCCATACCAATAAGATATTCATAGAACCAAAAGGTAAGATGTTCAAATCTTCCCTAGTTCTCAGTCCATTCATGTCCATTGGACATGCCTTAACCATCTCATAAATTTTTCTTTTAGCTCCAGTAGCCAGCTACACCAACCAAGATTTCCTAAGCTTGCTTCTTGGAAAATGAAATCTTTCCACCATATTAGGATCTATATAACTATGACTAGATCTTGAATCAATTAAAATAACAATGGTTTGGTTGTTGATCTTACCTTCCACTTCAATCATATGTGACTAAAACTTAGCTTGTTTGTTGTCTAGGGATGCATAGATCCTAGGTACATTTCTACCCATGTCCTCCATTGTATCATCTTGATGTACATTGTGAAAAATCCTCACTTTTCACCTCTACGAGGGTAATATATATACATATGATCTCCCACACAATCCCAACATTGAATATGTGGTTTCCTTGGTCTTTTCCCCCCTATATCAGTCATTCTGGGTTCTCTAGAAACTGGCTGACACTGAGGATTATTTATGAAGAATGGTAGCTTAGCGCCTTTCTTCCTCTGTTCCATCTTGTTTTTCTTCTTGTCTTCCCAAGATTTTTGGAAAGTTGGCCTTCCTTTAAGTTGATTGTAAAGGCATTTAGCTCACTTTATGGTCTCCTCCAATGTTTTGGGATCATCATATTGTATCTTATCACTGATGAATGATGGAAGTCCACTCAAGTACCTATGAATATTAAATGGCTCTTCCTTAATGAAAGAAACATACTTTAGTAGTTCTAAAAACCTTCTTTCATATTCATCTATGGTCATGCTCCCAAGCTTGAGTTTAAAAAAATCCTTCATTTTTTGTTGTAGTATCTCTTAGTCAAGTATTTCTTTTGAAAATACTTCTAAAATTCCTTCCAACTAACATTTTTCTCATTAATTTCCCACACCTGCACAAATTGGTCCTGCCACATGGATGCCCTTCCCTTGAGATGATAGATGGAAATTCTGCCTTTTTCATGTGAAGAGTAATTATGAAATTGAAAATACTTTCTCATGCCTAGCAACCATGTCTATGCATCTTCATCCTTCTTGTGTTCACCATCAAAAGTAGGAGGCTTGATTTTTTTCATTTCTCCTTGTAGCTCATCCACCCCAGACCTTCTTGTATGTTTCCTGACACAGGATGGGATTGAGATATTGTGTTTTCTCCTAGTGGAATGTCCTGGGGAGTGATGGTGATGTATGATGACACTTATTTCTCTTCTCCTCTCATCAGGAGACATGTGACTTCCTAATTTTCTTGAGCCATTCTCCTTATCCATATTATTCTCTATTCTATCCAAGCTCTGCATCAACTTTATGTTGAAGTCCTCCTACTACTCCTTGGCTTTCATAAGCCTCTCATTATCATATTTATGAATTTGTACATCCTTCTGCAAACTTTTAATGGTCTCCACCAAGTTTATGTTTTCTTCCCTTCCTTCTCCATGACCATTTGAGTTTGTACCTTCATTGCCCATATTGACATGCATCCCTTTGATCTCATCATCCTGGTTGTAATCCCCTTGTGTATCTTCCATCCCTATAAATTATGTGTTGATCCTTTTCTTGTCTAAATGATTTTAACTCTGTAAAATGTGCAACCAAAAGAACCTGTTAGGATAATTGATTTATCAATTGTATGAAATTATGAACAATTTTGATTCAATATTGCATCAAAATTATTTCTTTTGATTTCCTGAGAAAATGAATGTCTAGATCGATTTTCTGGGTGAATAGTTTTATTCTACTGCTCAAGATCTTTCCAATGCCTTCTTCCAAGTTCAATTCTGAGTTTTGAGCAGAAAGTTATGGTTATTTGCAAATTCGTCCTTTCTGTGAGGTAAAACCTTGTCCAGGTGATCTTCTTCGGGAGCCAAATTATCTCTTGGACCTATGTTGGATCCTCTATCAAGGTTCACAGGACCTTTTGATTTTCTCTCAAATTTAGGTCCATACAATTCAGAAACCTGCGGGATCCTTCTTTAATCCCCCTTTCTCTCTTAAAATCAAATTTGTGGGCATTAGCCCCCTTTACTTTGTCCCAAAACTAATGTGATTGTGGGCTAAAACTAGGCGCTTACCAAAATGGAACTTATCTGAAGCTTCGGGGATGCGGCACTTCGAAACTTTGGGCTTCGAAATATTTTCTAACACTACACAACACTTTTCCCAAACGTCGAAGTGGAGAATCCCCCGAGCGATGCTTCTCTGGAGCTTCAAGACTTCGCAGCTTTGAGATTCAAAGGATTCCTCAACACAAAACAACATTTCCCCCAAACGTCGAAGTGGTGGATTCCCTGAATGGTTCTTCTCTAGAGCTTTGGGATTTCGACGCTCCATAGCTTCAGGCTTTGGAAATTTTGACCACCCAACACACTAAGTTCCTTGAACGTTGAACTGGTGAATTCCTGGACTGGCGCTTTAGCAATTCGTTACTCCAGTTCTATGGAGCTTTAGGATTCATAGGATCTACCAACACAACATGCCAAGTCCTTCAAACATTGAACTGGAGAATTCCTAGACTGGTGCTTCAACACTTCATTACTCCAATGCTTTGAATCTTTGGGCTTCGGAGGATCTACCAACACAACATGCCAACTTCCCCGAATGGAGAACTAGAGAATGTTGGTAGGTTTACAGTTGGGAGTGAGATTTTCATTGATGGCAAGAACAACGATGGCAAGAACAACGATGGAAAATAGGCTCAGAAGACATCGTAAGTACATTCAGGAGGAGTGCACAGATGGAGGATAGATCTCGGGTGTTAGATCCAAGTGTGGGTCTGACCATTGTTGGATCGAGGAGAACCTAGACGTTCTTTAAAGTGCAGGGAGAAGCAGTCTTATAAAATCCCGAAAGCAGGAGGAATGTCCATCTTCGGGCAGGACACGTGGTCATAGATCAACATTTCGCTAACTGGAAAGTCAAAGGAAGGAGGTGCTCTAACCCCTCGAAGTCATTATATGCGAGATCGTGAAATGATCCTAGTTGTTGAAGCCAGAGGATACATGGCGAGTGATTGGCATTTCACTGACTAAAAGGTCAAAGGAACAAGGTGCTCTATCCTTCCAACTCACGAAACACGAAATGATGATATAATCTCAGTCGTTGGATCGAGGACAAATCTGGACCTTCAATCCAAGAAGAACATGTGGCTAAATGTCATCATTTTGCTGACTAAAAGGTCAAAGGAAGGAGGTTCCCTAACCTCTCGAACTCGCAAAACGCGAAATGAAAATATAATCTCAGCCATTGGATCAAGGACAAATCTATACCATCGATCCAAGAAGGAAACGTGGCTAAAGATCATCATTTCGCTGACTAAAAGGTCAAAGGAAGGAGGTTCCCTAACCTTTGGAACTCGCAATATGCGAAATCGCAATATAATCTCAGTCGTTGGATCGAGGACTAACCTGGGCCGTTAGATCCAGGAGGTAGATCATGACAGACCACATCAGCAAGGACAGGTGGCAACCTACGTCAGCAAGGACACATGGCACAATCATACAAGGACAAGTGTCAAGATGATTTGACGTTTCAAATACATGAATATTATGAATCTGAGTGACACGTGGCAACCACTCGACTTATGACACATCATCGAGTGACACAAGAGTGACATCACTCTGGGAGTTTAGTTTCGGGAGTTTTAGCATCAACACTCCCCCAAAGTCCTGAAAGAAGAAGTTATGGGGTATTACAAAAATAATAGTAATGTACCTTTGGACACTTACCAATGGAAGCTGATGAAGTTGCTTTGGAATTTTTTAAATCGACGACGCTTTTTAATAAATCCACAGCTAATTAATGAGAAATGGTAGTGTCTCAACATTTGTCAAAACAATTGGCAGAGAAAATAGGAATTTGTCGAAAACAACAAGAAAAATGACGGTGTTTCAAAAAATGGCAGAAAAATAGTCGTGTTTCAGCGAAATGGCGGAAAAATAGTGATGTTTCAATGAAATGGCAGAAAAATGGCGGTGTTTCGGTGAAATGGCAGAAAAAAAAATAATAGCACATAAATTTCTCCATCTTCTATGCTTCTTCGATTATGCTTCTACTTCCTGTAATGACTTAAACAACAAGTATACCAACACAAATATTTGTCAAGCTTATTAATAAAAATAGAAAGAAAATAAATTAACTAAGTTTTTATGCTAATTGAAACAATGTGCAATTTATTTATGTACATGATTTATTACAAATGCATAGTCAAAATTTTAAGATTTCGATGGAGCAAGAGCAATCTCCTCCCCATCAAAAAAGTGATCACCTGAATCTGCAACAATTTGAGAAAAAAATTATACTTTTGACAATGGACGTTGATACAGTTGTAAACGATCAAAATGACAACTATTAGTCCATATAAATTCAACATCTTTCATTAACATAATCCACTGTTTTTAGAGTTGTTTCATCTATAACTGTTTCAGTCAATGTTTCTTGTGTGATTTCTTCTTGTTTTGTCTCATCCATCACATTATCTAGAGTTTGGTAATATTCTTGGGTCACATCCATTGGGTCACTAATAAAACTATTGATTGTATTATCCTCTGTCTCATTTTTAAAACTAAGAGCTTTCCCTATAGTAAGCATAGGTTGAACATTCCCTTCCTCACAATCAACCCAAAAAGGATTTTATGTTTCCATACTTGGTTTAGCCGGAGGGTAAAGGGTTAGTTTCTTTATATCATATCCATCAAAAATTATCATAGACCCCATTCTACATCCAATATAAGCATCAGTTGTGGCCAACCATGGCCTTCCCAAGATTAGTGGATGTCCCCCCAACTATGTTTTTAGGGATTCCGGTGGATTTCATGCCAGTATGTAAAAGAAAAAGAAAAATTAACACCTACAATCCTCGTCTATATAGTGACGAAACATCATGGAAAATATAGCGTTCTCGTGGCAACAAAAACTTTTTATTTGTGTTTTTCCATGAACATTCGTCTATATAGTGATGACAAATTGTGGAAAATAAACAATTATCGTGGAAACAAAAAAAATTCATTTGTGTTTTTCCATGAACATCAGTCTATATAGCGACAAAACATCATGGAAAATATAGCATTCCTGTGGCAACAAAATCTTTTTATTTGTGTTTTTCCATGAACATTCATCTATAGAGAGATGAAACATTGTGGAATATAGCATTCTCATGGCAACAAAAACATTTTATTTGTGTTTTTCCATGAGCATTTGTCTATATAGAGATGAAACATCATGGAAAATATAGAATTCTCGTGGCAAAAAACACTTTTCATTTGTGTTTTACCATGAACATTCATCTATATAGAGACAAAACATCGTGGCAAATATAGCATATCCGTGGCAACAAAAAAATTTATTTGTGTTTTTCCACGAACATCCATCTATATAGTGACAACAAAATCATGGAAAATATAGCATTCTCGTGGCAATACAAACTTTTCATTTGTGTTTTTCCATGGACATCCGTCTATATAGTGACGAAAAATCATGGAAAATATAGCATTCTCGTGGCAACAAAAACTTTTCATTTTTTTTTTGCCATGAACATCTATCAATATAGCGAAGACAAATCATGGGAAATATAGCAATTTTGTGGAAACAAAAATGGATGTATGTTTCTATATAGACGGATGTATGTTTCTATATAGACGGATGTTTGTCACTATATAGATGAATGTTTGTAAAAAAAAAAATTGTTGCAACAAATGCTTATCAAACAAATGACATGTGGCAGCCATATTTCGCGAATATTTCCACGATTATTTCTTATTCATCGATATAGTGACGAAAAAATATCCACGAAAAATAAAACCCTCTTTCATGAAAATTGCAACAAAGAAGTGTCTCAATAGCAACAAAAAAGACTGGAAAATTTGGTCATATTTAGTAGTGATAGGGGGAGCTGGAGGATGAAAGGAGGATTGTATGAGAGAATGAATAAAGCAATGAAAAATTAAGGAAGAGACTAAGGATGAAAGAGGTTAGTATACTAGAGGAAGAGTACACGTTTGTAGAGGTGCGTGGAGGAAGGAGGTACAAGAGGAAAAATAATGGAGTTGGGAAAGAAGAGATGCACAATGAGACAAAGGAAAGATAACCTTTGCGCACTAGTCTGAATCATGGAGATACCATATATAGGAGGAGAAGAAGAGGAGTTTCACTCTAGTCTAGTAATATAAGAGACGATAACTCATACTCAGACAATATCATGTGTTGAATCCATGACCCCATGTGTGTCACCCCAATCAGAGATAGCATTTAAAAACTTGTCAAAAGCTATTGTAGTTAGTCAAGGAGGACATTGTAGTAGTATTATTCAAAATAGCATGAGTAGTGCATAGATTCAAAGTCAGAATCAGATTCCACCAACATCACCAAGAGGAGAGACTACACAATCCAACATGGCGGGAGTATATAATACTCTTAGACTTCCTAAATTCAAGGGAGTGGGGTGAAAGGATATGGAACAACACTTGTTTGTATGCAAAACAATTTGGGCCCCTAAGAACATATAGGATGAGGCTGTGAATATTGTGCAGTTAGTGATAACACTTAGAGGTCGTGTGCTAGTATGGTATATGAAGTTACATATTATTACGCCTATAGGACAAGCTAGGACTTTGGAAGAGATAAATAAAGTGCTACTAAAGGAGTTCAAAAATACAAAGTCAAAGTCGCAGTACATCACTGAAACAAAAGAGAACAAACAAGTAAAAACATATTCCGTATGGGATTTCAATCAATGATTTAAGGATGTGATGGGGAGATTGACTTTCCAAATTCCAGATCAACAACATCAAGAGTGGTTTATTGAAGGAATTCTACCACACATTCGTAGGCCCCTAATTCAACAGAAGGTTACATTGCAACCTAAGGATCTGGAAATTGTAATGAAACTAGAAGCATCTCTGGTAGGAGATATGGGAGGAATGGCACAAGTTCAGATGCATTTGGTTGCATTGACAATTCATTTGGTTGAGCTTACCAAAGGAAAGGAGAAACAATAACAAGTTTTGTGTACCAAGTGTAGGACAGAGGGCCATCACAAGGAAGAATGCCCAACATTCATGCAGTATTTGGTAGCTGGAGCGTCGAATCCACTACCAGGGGGGATACTGTGAGATATGTAAGAAATGGGGCCATCACCCCACTAAGTGTCCATTGCTACATAAGTATCAGAGTACACCAAAGAACTTGTTTTGAAATTTTTTCAAGTTGGTATGACACGAAGAGAAGTATTTTTGCGTGGTCAACCTACTAAGGGAGTGCACATCAGATATGTACATGATCCAGGAAGAGAATGCCACCATAGAGGGGGGGGTATGCAGTATAACAATCCGAGAGGTTTCATCCAGGGGAACAAGGTAAACTTTGGTAGAGGTCGGGTTAGAGGGAATTTTGGTAGAGGAGGACGAGGAACGATTATCTATTATAACTGTAATCAACCTAGACACTTGGAATTTGATTGCCAAAATACATGTACGACGTGCACATATTGCAAAGTGCTAGATCACTTGATAGAAGATTGTCCACAACTAGTTGCAAAGTGGCAGGCCAGAGGAAACCCAAACTAGAATCTTTATTAGAATTTGAAGATGATATCATTCGAGAGATGCAATGAAGGATCGAAAGTAGTAGTCATTATGCGTGGAGGAGCTATAACATGCACTGATATGACAAATCAAGGAAAGAAAAATGAGCAATGGGTAAGGACGTCAGCAGGTCCTATACCAACATTTGATCCACAGTAGGAGAAAGAGACATATCAAGGAGAAAGAAAATAAATACTTGGATAGCATGGGGGATCATCAACATCCCCGCTACCTCATATAGAATATCAAACTATGCCAACGAAGGTAAGTACACTAACGGAATTCCTAAGGAGTTGTGTAGAACTATTGAAATATGGAACTATGCTAAGTACATTATATGACATGATTGATCACTTAAAAAAAGGAAGAGAAACCCATGTCGCACAAAGAATGGTAAACCAAGTACTGCACAAGAAGAGAACCAACGGAGAATTTAGGTTAAATGTGCAAATTGGAGAGTATGATGTGGATAATGTTATCTTGGACTTATGGTATAATGTGAATGTGTTACCTAAGAAGACAAGGGATATTATGGGTGAACGCGAGCTAGTATGGTCCCCTTTTTAGTTAAGGCTTGTGAATCAGAATAAGATAGTTCCGATTGGGCGATTGACAAGAGTACCTATGAACATAGATGGGGTGTGCAACATGGAAAAAATTGAAGTTATTGAGATCGTCAATGACATTCAACCATATCCATCACTGATAGGATTGGAATGGTATTTCAATAACCAGGAAATCATTAACTTGAAAAGGAGGGAGATGATATTTGAGGTTGGGGATATAAAAGTTACTGCACCCTTGGACCCATCAGAAGGAAAGAGATACATAAAGCCAGCCAAAGGGAATGACATTGACAACTTATACAAATTGACTGAACGTATGGAGGATTATCTCGAACTGACAACAGATGGTGTGCTGAGTTGGAGAAGTATTAGTTTGTGCACATCATATTCAGAAGCCAGTCTTGAGAATTGGCAGTAGAGGATGCATGAAGTGTCAACTATACTATGTGCACGTATAAACCGACCCTTGCGATGGATTGGAACATAGTTATGTGACCCACCTAGGTATGATGGACTAAGTAAGACAAGAATGTTTGTAAAATCATTTGAGTTACAGGTACCCGAACAACAAAGGTTATTGGAACTGGATGTCATCTTAAAGGAGACTACAACTAGATGGTGGGATGCACATAGAGAGGGAATACAATATTGGTCACAATGAAGTAGACTACTACAGATACACTTTGGCTCTGAGGAAGAATAAATTTCACAGACATACATAGGAGAAAGTGACATGGAGGGTCACGTGGAAAAATGTAGGACTTTATGGAACCCAGTATCAGAAATAGAGAAGATGCACATATTCATACACACCTTGGACACAATCCTGAATAATTTGTATATAGAATTGGAGATGCACAGGGAGACAACAAGATGGGAAGAATTGAATCGAATATTCAAAATCACATTTACATTTAAACATGAATCTACATCTATATATTCAACACTACAAGAGATTTGAATGAATATCTTCTCAGAGGTAGAGATGATCGAAGTAGTACCAGTATGCAGTGCACATAAAGCTCAGATGATTGTCCATGAGATATTGGAATTATATAATGTAGCGAAGGAAGAGTACGAGGAAGAGGATCGAGGGAATGTACAAATCCCTGAGACATAAGGAGCTCGAGAAGTAGAATTTCTAGAGATTGAATCAACCACATATACATAGCCTATAAAGAAGCATAAGGTAAATATTGGGATGTCATAGAATCCCAAGTTTGCACAGATAGGATATTATTGGAATGATGAGAAAATTGAGAAGGTTGCGGGCTTATTATGGGAATATCAAGACTTATTACCAACAACATTTTCATAGATGAAGGGGATAGCAGGAGACTTAGGCAAGATGAATATTCCAATGAAACCTAGAGCTAAGCCAGTATGACAGAGACCTTACAAATTAAACCCAAGGTACAAAGAGAAGGTCAAGGCTGAAATAGATAGGATGTTGGACGCGAGAATCATTGAACCAATAGAAGAATCTGAGTGGATTATCCCAATGGTGTTGTAGGAAAAGAAGAAACGAGGGATTAGGATCTACGTGGATCTAAGGAAATTGAATGACGCATTCTTACATGATCCATTCCCAACACCATTCATGGATGAAGTACTGGAAAATGTAGGAGGCCAACAAAATTATTCGTTTACATATGGATTCTCTAGGTACCATCAAATAAGAATCACACAGGAGGATAGACACAATACCACTTTGTGATAGAGTGGGACAATTATCAGTATACAACTATGCCATTTGGATTGAAGAATGCCCCTATGGTTTTTTCTAGGGTAATAGTAGCAGCATTCAAGGAGTTCGTCCATAAATTCCTAGAAGTTTACTTGGATGATTGCACGATGTTCAGTTTACTGCAGGATCATATAGAATTTCTTCGACTCATGTTAGATCGGTGCAAACAGTGTCATATCTCGTTGAACTTAAAGAAGTGTATATTTTTCGCGCCATCTGGAATTCTACTAGGACATGTAGTATGAAAACAAGGACTATTTATCAATCCAACCAAGATTGCAATAATTCTGGACTTGGAGCCCTCAAAATCAATCAGACAGTTGAGGGAAACGTTGGGTCATACGGCTATTACATGAAATTTATCAATGGATATGAGTAGATTACAACACCCATGGAAAATTTACTAAAGAAGGAAGCCAAGTTTCAATAGAATGAGGACTACTAGAAGGGGTTGGACACTTTGAAATAGAAATTGGTAACTGCACCAATTTTAATCTTCCCGAAGTGGAACAAGGAGTTCCATGTGTTAACACGTAGAATTTTAGGGGTCAAAAGGTCATTTCAGTCTCTGTTTTTTAGTCATAGGTTTTTATAGTTCTTATGACTTATTTCTATAGTAATTTTTCAACTTTTGATTTAAATAAACCAAGTTATTTTGGTCTTGGTCTAGGGTCTTTGGGTTATGTCTTTGTTATCATGACAAGTAGTGATAAACCCTCATTAGTCACATCTTTGAAAATCCATATTATCACCTTGACATGTCACCTCCATGATTGTATGAAATATATCTAGGTACCACCTTTTGTCCATTCAACTATCAAGTCATTTTTAATTTGAGCACAACCAACTCACTAGGAGAGTTCGCAGCGTACTCAAGTGCTCCATTCATTCATTGCCATCATTACCTTTTTTTCATGCTAAGGGAGTTCATTGTTTTCAGAGTCTATTTTTAACAAATTTTTAGGGATTAGGTATTTTTACATCCTAATAGTCTCCTCGAAGCATGAAAATCTTGTTTGAATCAGGCACTACGAACTAGTAGATAGGCGCTGCAAACTTTGTTGTGAACTCATTTCCTGTAGTAGAGTCTTCTTAATATTTGATCATAACTTTTGAATGACGAAGTGGGTTTTTCTGATTTTTTTTGTGGAGGATAATGATATTGGCATTGACATGATGACCAAAATTCATCCCAACCCAGTTTGGCATTTGAGAGATAAAATCAAAACACCAATGCGTTGTGAACTAGCGTCGTGGACTAGCTGAAGAGGAGCATTGGAGGTTGGATAGTTTGTAAACACTTATGGTCAAATTAAAAGATGTCATAATCAATAATATATACCCATGGTACTCCATGAGATGGTTCATCATGTTTGAGGGTTGAGAAAGGGGTTTTGGCTGGTTTTCATATTGGCGCTATGAACTGTGCTGCAAACCCTCTATTCTAGGACTACTGAAACTTTCATCTTTCGCATCCTTTCAAATTTATCTTTTAAAGAGTGAATCTACACCCCTCTCACACTTGAAATATGTGGTTGATTAGATGTAAACCAGGTTTTAAGATTGCACATGTTGTTAGCTGATATTTGCATTGATAAAAACCTTGTTTTGACGGAGAGTTCACTTTAACACACCAATTGTCATAACAAATGACAAAAAGCAGCCAAGTAGTGATTATACATGTTGGTCAAGGCTGCTACTAGGAGGAGCTCTAGAATAAAGAAATAAATATGTTCATCTTTCAGATCCTAGACCAAATTTTTTCAAGTTTTCGTTATATACCTTTGACACATTTTTGGGTGATTACCATGTTTTGCCAACCATGATTATCAGTTTGGGTGCTTTCCTTTAGTCAAGATCATCAAGATTATGAATTTTACAGCATTCTTGGGACACCTGATAGAGTTTTGAAATGATAAAAAATTGGGAAAAAATAAAATGGGATACTACAGGATATTTTGCAGTGCTTGAACTCATCGGCGATGCGAACTGGTATTTAGGACAGTTTTTTAAGAAATTAGCACACAACAGAGGATTGTTTTCCTTATAAATTTTGAATGACAATCTGGGTTCCTCTGAAATTTTGTGTGGAGGTAAAACATGATGTTTTTTTACTTTATAACAACAATTTATCCTGACCCACTTATTATTTTTGGATAAAATCCAAAAACATCACCTATAGGAAAGTTTGTAGTGCATGTTGTCATAGGTGTTGTGAACTCTAACAGTGTCAAAAATTTGAGATATGGGAAGGTTTCCAGCTATGAAGGAAGGTTTGAATGGTATCCTAGGAGTTAGTTGGACATGAGGTACAGGTGTTCCATCTTCATATCAAGCATCATGACATGTTTCAAGAGGCATTTATCACAATAGGAAAGATCCTGGAAAATAGGAATTTGTTAAGTTTTTGTTGGAATCTTTTGTAACAAGACTCCTAAATGGAGGAGGATCATATGTAACTCCTTGGTTTCGACCTCTTTAAGGTAGAGATATATCATTCACTATAAATAAATAAAAATTTATGAGAAAAGGGTTGGATTCATGGGGCTGGAGGAGCAGTTTTAGTTGCTCATTTGTAAGCCTAAGGGCCTGCTTGTAATGACATTTTATGCCATTAAAGATTCATGAGAGTTGTTATCATATTGTCTTGTTTGTTTTCCCACTTCTTTTTTATCTTATTGCTTGAACATATTTCAAGTTTTGAGGATCATAGTTTCCATTGATTGATGGATTCATGAACAACAGAGGATTTGTTGTAGCTTGCCCATTAAATCATTGTTTACTAAGGATCTCTGTACAATGGATTTTCTTCCTTTTTTTATATTCACCATGATTCTACTCATCCTTATATATCCCTTTTTTCTGATATACAATTTGATTTCCTTTGATCTGTAGGATGTTGTGACTCCTTTTCCAATGGAATGCTTTTGCTGACAGTTTGTTGCTCTCTCGATTTCTTTCCCATTCTTGTTGATCCACCTACTCAAACCATTCAATCCATTTATATTTTTATGGGTATTGAGGTTACACTTACAACAGTCTAAGTGTGACTCTCAGTATTAACACAACGTACATGTAGATGCATCATCCATAGTGTTGGGCGCAATGTTGTCACAACCAAGAGAAGGGGACATAGATCATCCAATCACTTTTGTAGGTAGGAATTTTTTTATATCATAAATGAATTATACAACTACAGAACGAGAAGGATTGGCAATGGTCTATGTGCTACAAAATTTTAGGCACAACTTACTGGGGTCCCACTACAAGATGTATACAAACCATTCTACATTAAAATACTTAGTCAAAAATCTTGTATTAAGAGGAAGAATATGCATATGGATATTATCATTTCAAGAATATGAATTTGAGGTGATAGTAAAACTAGGGAAACTAAATGCAAGACCAAATTAGCTATCACACATACTGAAAAGAGAAGATGCAGGTAATTTAGATGATAGCTTCCCATATTCGCAGTTATTTGCAGTAAGGATGGTGGATGATTACTTCTTGGACATTGTGGATTTTCTAAGTACCTGTATGGATCCGTCGGAAATGGCAGTTGTGTAGAAGAAGTAATTGGTAGTGAAAGAAATAGATTATCAAATGATTGTAGGGAATTTATATAAGTTGTGTGCAGATGGAATATTGAGATGTTATGCATTGGAACATGAAAGGATGATTATACTTGAAGAAGAACATGATGGGATTGTTGGAGGACATTACACAGAAAGAGAAGAAACAAAAAATATTTTATGCACAGGGCTTTGGTGGCCTACGCTTCACAAAGATGCGAAGGAGTATTTCCAATCCTACGATGTATGTCAAAGAGTGGGAAAACCATCTAGGAGAGATGAAATGCCATTAAATCCAAAGGTTACATTGCAATCATTTGATAAGTGGGCCATTGACTTTGTAGGACTAATCAATCTACAAGTAAGAAGATCAGGGGTAAGGTACATCATCACTACAATAGATTACTTGCCAAGGTGGGAAGAAGTAGCCCTAGTTACCGATTGTATTGTGAATATTGTTTCTTGCTTTATGTTCAATAATGTAGTCATGAGATTTGGATGTCCACGCATATTACTTAGTGATCAAGGTACGGACTTTCTGAACAAAACAATTTCTGCATTGAATGAGGAGTTTTATATTCATCATCAAAAGAGTACACCATATCACCCTCGGGACAATGGTACAATGGAAGATTTTAATAAGATCTTTGAGAATGCTTTGACAAATATTTTCAATGTAGGGAGACTTACGGGTCCCTGTAGTACTATGAGATTACATAACTATAAGTAATAAGCTGACAAGACAAACACCTTTTTGGTTGGTCTATGGGCAAGAAGAAACGATGCCAATGGAGTTCATTCTACCTAGCCTACACATTACAACAATCATTGAGCTCTCAGATACTGGAGCGATAGAGGAGAGGTTGGCATAGTTAGTACATCTTGAGGAGGATCATTTTCTTGCAAGATTTCTTCAATAGGTTCAGAAATCTAGAGAGAAGGCCTAACATAAATGACACGTTAAACCAAATAAATTTCAAGTCGACTATTTAGTACTACTCTATTACAACAAGTATATGCAACATCCAGGGAATTTTTGCATGCACTGGTTAGGACCCTACATGATCCAACAAATAACTGAGACAGGTGTTGCACGACTGTAAACCTTGAATGGAAAATTCATGGAAGGAATGGTGAATGGAATTCGGTTGAAACTCTATTGAGATGATCGAAAGATTGCACAATGATTTGGGCTATGCCAAAAAAAAATGGGAGGTTCAGAAAGCCATAGAGAAGGCATGGCATGAACGACACATTAAACCAAATAAATTTCAAGTCGACTATTTAGTGCTACTCTATTACAACAAGTATATGCAACATCCAGGGAAGTTTTGCATGCACTGGTTAGGACCCTACATGATCCAACAAATAACTGAGACGGTTGTTGCATGATTGTAAACCTTGAATGGAAAATTCCTAGAAGGAATGGTGAATGGAAGTCGGATGAAACGCTATCAAGATGATCGAAATATTGCGCAGTGATTTGGGCTACGCTGAAAAAAAAAATGGGAGGGGAGGGTGTGCTCAAGTACCAAGGTGTCAAAACTTGCACAGAAGGAATGAACATCACACGCAAAAATAACACTACACCAAGTTAAGATACAAGACACAGATGAGGCCAACTACGAAGGATACAAATGAAATAACAAAGAATCCATGTGTAGTTTGGCAATGTCAAGTCCAGTAAAAGTAGTAAGGAATGGAAATTAAAGTCAGGAAGTAGGAATGATAGGTCATAAAAGTGTCGTATCAATCTTAAATGGGAAAATCCACTGGAAATCACGAACATATCATTATTACGAGAGAAAAATCATAAGACGGATTTGGAAATAAAGGATCATTCAGTTAACAAGTCACCAACCACAACAACGGATTGGAAAAGGTAGTTAAGGCAGGATGAGACAGGTATAGTTGGCACAAAAGAACAAAAACAATAGGAAGTCATTAACATATAAATAATTGTTACATGCAAGTGGGAGAGAACGGAGTCAAACTAATAGACTCAAGATAACACAACTTGTATAGACACATAGTGTTAAGAACCAAATATCAATATAGCATAGAAAAACCTTAGAATAAGTACTCAATGCCTTGAACAAGAGATCATTTCATATAATAATTCTCTTCGAGGGGGAAATCTCCTTTTACCCCACATAAATGTTCAAGTACAAGATGATTCCAAATGAAAATGTTTCCTTGGTATATATAGGAGACTAGGAGGTATAATTACAACTAATGGAATAAAACTGACATAAATAAAATAACATTAATAATGTAGTATGCCCCAATTAAGGGGTAATGAGTCAATATTAGGGCTTAACATGCCCCTTCCCTTGAAACAAGTGGTGTCTGCAATCCTTGAGTAACTCTGGATGCTTCTGTATAAAAGACTCATCTTCCCAAGTGGAATCTTCAGCTGGTAGCTTCCTCCATTTAATGAGATACTTTGAAATGGATCTATTCCTCAGCTGGTGAATTCTTGTGTCAGTGATGGCTTCAGGCTCCAATATGATTTTTCATTCCTTGTAAAGTTCTGGCAATATAGTTTGAACTGGTATCTTGCCTCATATAACCTTCTTTAAGCATGAAACATCGAAAACTGGGTGTACTCATGAATATGCAGGCAACTCCAATTTGTATGCCATAGTACCAATATTTTGCAACACCTTATAAGGGCCATAGTACTTTGGTGATAATTTATTATCCTTATTGGCTTCTTGAGGGACATCTATTTGTATGGTTGTAGTCTTAAAAACACCCAATCCCCTACTTCAAAACTCCTTTCACTATGATGTTGATCTGCTTGTTTTTTCATGCGATTAGGTGCCATGGTCAGGTTGTCCTTTAAGATTTGCAGAACTTGTTGTTGATTCTCGATGTGATCTTCCACTACTTGAACCATAGATTTTTCTTTTAGAGAAGAAGTGATGGAAGGAGGGTGGTATCCATAGAGTGCCATAAGTGGTGTCATTTTTGTTTTAGTATGAAAGGAAGTGTTATACCATCATTCTGCCAAGGGTAACCATTTGAACCATTGTGTTTGTTTATCAGAGACAAAGCAACGAAGGTAGCCTTCCAAACATTTTTTCACTATCTCGGTTTGTCCATCAGATTGAGGATGATAGGATGAGCTATGATCCAATTGAGTACCCAAAAAAGAAAATAATTATGTCCAAAAATATCCAGTGAAGATGGGATCTCTGTCACTTAGAATAATATTTGGGTTGTCATGTAGCTTTTGAACTATCTCGATGAATCCGGTGGCAACTGTACTAGCTTTGAAGGGATGGGAGAGTGCACAAAAGTGTGTGTACTTGGTCAATATATCAACAATCACCATGATGATGCTCTTTCCTTCAGACTTCAATAACCCTGTGATGAAATCCATGGAAACCTCCTCCCATCGCTGACTTGGGATGGCTAATGGTTGTAAAATACCTAGGGTCTTAATTGTTTCCACCTTATTTTGTCAGCAAACCAAACATTCTGCCACAAACCTTTGAACATTAGTTTTAAGGCCATCCCAAAAAAAATCCTTCTTGACTCTATGGTATGTTTTCAAAAATCTCGAGTGCCCTCCTATTGGGGAGGTGTGCAATTACAATAGTACCTTTTGTTTGAGTTGGGATTTCCTACATAAATATAAGCAATCTTTGTACCATAGTGAATCATTTTTCCATGTAAATGTATCTGATGCACTGGAATCCTGTTGCAACCTTTGAATGAGAGTCCACACTTTTTCATCATTCTTCCATTCATCCCTTTCTTCTATTATCCAATCGGGTTGGATG
>ML789615.1:251777-275814 GCA_009831015.1 Picea engelmannii | reverse complement strand
AAGAAAAAAAAAAAAAAAAAAAGGTGAAGGATCAAATAGGAATACTTCAACAACTACTATAAGTAACATGCATCGTGATATAACATAGATCAAGGGGAGGACTTTTCACAAGACAAAGGACAAAAGTGAAAAGCGTGCAGTCAGCCCTGACAGAACTAATAGGGGAACATAGAGCCTTATGAATTGAGGAAGATGCGCTAGAGTTTCCAGTGGGAAAATTATAGGATAAAATAAAGTCATTGGGCTAGCTTAATATATTCATATCAAAACTTCCCATAAAAATGTTAAAGGACTTTCAAGCAGAATTGGTGCAAGAAATCAAGAACAGAGGAGACAAAGTGAACCGAGACTTGGAAAGAATAAGGGATGAAAGAGCCCAAGTGAAAGCATAGTATGATATGACACTTCAACAAAAGAAGGTGATTGAAGGATGGATATAGGAATTTTTGAAGAATAACGAGGGGGGTGAGGAAAAGGCCACGAAATATCTACAGGAGAAGGATGAATTTGAAGCCATGGTGCAAAACACACAAGAAGTTGTCTAGAAATCACACAAGGAAGTACCAGAAGTTCCCCTAGTAATAGAATCCACTATGGAGGAACAACTGTTGAATATTGGCGAATTCATTAAGGGCTTCAGGGAGTAGATACAGGATTTACAACTGAGGATTATGCTCAAAATGCCACCAGAGGTACATGAAGCTAGGGTGAGGATGGAAATGACATTAAGAAAGTTGAATATGAATGTGAAAACATTTGTGAGGAGAGTTTGCAGGTGTGGAAAAAGATCATGGGAGACCTGAAATATGAAGGCCATAGAGGCCAAGCTAAGAGAAGCGCAAGAAAAATCACATGAGGTAGCATAAAAGGCAACTACACTGCCACCAATAGAGTGTATGGCAGCCATTTTGGCTTAGCAATAGGCATCTGTAGAAGTGGAAAGACTGAGGGACCAACAAAATATCCTTCAATAGAGACTAGGAACATGGAAAGAAGAAGAAGTAAGGATAATTGGATAATTGACCATTTTTTAAGGCAAGGTCAAACAAGTAGTGGTGGAAGAAGAGAAAAAACTCAGAGACTTGACCTCGCAGACCATAGAGGAGATAGCAGCAATAGAGGCCACAGTTTTCAAAGAGGTAGAGGTCACTAAGGATGTCTCTCAACACTTGATTTATGCATAGAAGAAAAAGCAATAGGCCTGAGTGGCTCGAGATGAGCCACATGTGAGTGTTGGGGGCATATTGGAGAGGCAGTTTTGGATACAATGTTGGGAGAAAAACCTAAGTATAAGGAAAGTGCAAAGAGGAAGGAAAGAAACGTGCAACTAAGACACATTCCATAGGAAAGTGCCCAAAAGGAAGAAAGTGAGAGGAGGAAGACAACGCACAGACAGGAGAATAAATAAAGAGAGTGAGATAATAAAGCATGAGAGAAGGATGACAACACGACATTCCATAAATAGAAGAACAATAAAAAAGAAACATGAAGAGTGAAAAGTAGAAGAAAGTAGTTGAGCAACCAGTTAACTGAGTTGGCCATGCATTGTAATGGGATAATTTTGGGATAAATAGATTAGGGTTTTAGGCTCTATATTTTGAAGTATAAATATGTAACGGGTTTGGATAATAGGGGGATGGAAAGATTATGCTAGAATCATGAATGTAATAGCTAGTTATCAAGAGAAAGATGAATGAAGAGAGAGTTTAGAGAGGATATTGAGTCTTGTGGTATCTAATTGCCTATGTGTGCTTATGAATTATGTTGTTATGCTTCATAGAACAGACTTAGTTTATGGATTAATTATGGCCTAATATTCATGATTGTGACTATGAAGAATCTTTGTGATAATCAGAAATATGCTAAGCATAGGAATCTAAAAGAAAGTAATACTAACTAGATTCAAATCACCCACATAGATAAAAGAAGGAAGAATGAATCAGGTGTCTGTCTCCCTTTCCCTTACTACTATAGAAGCATGGTTCTTATAGTCTCAATAGATACCTTGAGTGAGACTTCATCTGTGTAAGAAGGTGATTCCGAAAGGGCCAGTGTCTAGTGAGTTTGTTGTTCATAGATAAACCAAACCTTGGGTATTACAACCCATGCGTAAACAAGTAAGCCAACACCCCTTCTTATTTCCTTGCTCCTCGTGAGGCTGCGGAAGTGGAATGTCAACTCCAACAACTTCTTAATACTGGCCAAATCCAATTGAGTTCATCATCTTGTGCCTCTCCTTCCTTCATCTTTACCAAGAAGGAGTTTGTGGAATGGAATTTAGTCATAGACTATCGAGCTCTTAATACGGCCACAGTCAAGAATCATTACCCTCTACCATGCATTCATGATTTACTGAATCATTTGAAGGGTGCCCGCTTCTTTACCAAAATGGATCTTACAATAGGATATCATCAAGTTTACATGAATGCAACAGAACTTGGAAGACATCTTTCAAAACTAAATTTTGGATTTATGAATGGATGGTGATGCATTCATTATTACTAATGCCCCTACTACTTTCATGAGGCTAATCAATGATATTTTCCAAGCACATTTGGGAAAAATTGTGATCTATTTGGATGATATCTTGGTCTTTAGCAAGACAGGTGAAACATTGTAAATATTATTTTTGGCAACCTTCCACTCAACATTTGGGTTTTTTTGTCTCTGTTGAGGGTGTTATCCCATATCCCACGTACAAGATCTTGCACATTGGCCAGCTCCTCACTAAGCTATTAATTTCGAGAGCTTTACGGGTGGCATTAACTTTTATTATCAGTTCATTGTTGACTTCTCTTAGTTAGCATGCCCTCTTCATCAACTTTCCAACGAGAATTAGTTTGTGTGGTCTCCTTTGTCACAACAACAATTTTAGGCTCTCAAAAATGTGCTATGTTCTACACTTGTAATTTATTTACCTTATCTTCAGTCTCCCTTTAAGATTGAGACAGACACCTCTCAATATGCTATTGGTGGGGTTCTTAAAAAGGGAGGACACCCTATTGCACTCCATTCAGAGACATTGTCCAATGCCAAATGAAAGTATAGCACTTATGAAAAATAGTTCTATAGCATGGTACAAGCATTGAAACAATGGCACCATTACTTCCTAGGGAAAGAAACAATCCTCCACATAGATCATCATTCGTTGATTTTCATCAATTCTCAAACTAAGATACAAGAGTAGTGTCATTTAAAGTGGGTCACTTACATTCAACAGTTTCACTTGGTGACAAAATACAAGAAGGGCACATCCAATAGGATGGATGGTATCCTAAGTCGGCCCCCTAGGTAGGTACTTCAAGTCCTAATCATGCATTGTGCTAACTATGAGGCTTGGAAGCCTCTCTATGTGTTTGATCCCTTCTTTGTAGAGATATGAGATGTTGTTCAACATCGCACCGTGGTCAATCAAATTCCATTTATGGATTATACAATTAGAGATGGGTGGCTATATAAACTCAAATAGTTATGTGTCTCAACTTCTTAAGATCGTCTTACTTTGATTAAAAAGGCTCATGTTTCCTCCTATGGTGGCCATTTTTGGTCTCTAAAAATAGTTAATCACTTGAAGTGATCTTTCTTTTGGCCTTCTATGACCCATCAAGTGGAGAATTTCATCTGTTTTTGTGCCTTGTGTAATCAGCATAAACCTTCTGATCGAAAATTTGGTTCGTATCAACCCCTTCCTCTACCTTCTTTCCCTTGGGACTTTATTTCCATGGATTTCCTTAGTGGTTTACCTCCGACCTTAAATGAACATGATTCCATATAGGTTATTGTTTGTCATTTCTCTAAGATGGCTCTTTTTTTCCCTTGTAATAAGACCACTACTGCTTCCCAAATCGCAGACTTTCTCTTTCATAATGTTTGGCCACACTTTAGCCTTCCTACTAGCATCATCTCTGATCGTGGCGCTTGCTTTCTCAACACCTTCTAGAAACAATTGTGGGATTTACTAGGTTTTCAACTCAAATATTATACTACCTTCCATCCACAAATGGATGGTCAAACCGAGGTAGTTAACAATATCCTTTTCCATTCTCTTTGCATTCATTTTTCCAAAACCAAATAGTGGGATACAACCCTCCATGTCATTCAACATAGTTATAATAATGTTGTACGTATTTCGATTGGATTCTCTCTTTTTGAGGCCTTCTTTGGATATCAATATTTATCCCCTTATTAACTTCCGCTGACCTTGTAGCCTTCTGGCACTCCACACCAACAAAAAGAATGAACATCCTCCCTTTTATTTTTGCAGAAACTAACATGAAAACATGTGCAAGTCTCTGAAGCGCTAAATGCATCCCAACAACGCTACAAAGTCTGCGATGATGCTCACCATTCCCCTATGGTTTTTACTCTTGGTTATAAATTTTGGTTTTACATGGAACACCAACATTTTAAATACCAATGTCATCACAAAATCAACCATATCCTCTATGGCCCTTACACTGCTCTCCAACGGATTGGGAACAATTATTATCACCTTGACTTCCCATCCCAACTAGGAATTCATGATGTGGTGAATGTGAATAGTCTCGAACACTATGAACCACCATTTTTGGAAGATAATGTCACTATCTCTCATCATGTCGAGTTAATCATTGATTTCTAGCCTCCCTTGCTACAAGATACCTTAATTGACACTATCCATACCACCACCGGTAAACAACATCATACCTCTTACCTTGTTGGGTGCACAAGGCAGAATCCTGCTCAGGCTAAATGGTTTTCAGAAGCTGGCATGCACAAGCATTTTCCTCATTTATTGACGAAAGTGGGGACACTTTCGGGATTAAACATGGAGGAATTGGGCAACCCAACAAACATCCATGTGAATCCCAAGGAAGATGCACTCCCTCAGCCAACGAGATTCTTGGAAGGCTCACTCTCTCAACTTATTGGAGGACAAGAACAATTGGGCACAAGTCCCAAGGAAGTAGTTGATTAGATCTAACTAACTAGCTATTAGAAGCTACCCGCAGTTTGACCCATTCAAGCCATCATGTAATAACATGCATATATATAAGCCTGCCCTTTATTCTAAATAGAGCGATGATTGTTTGTTCTTAGTTTAGTTATAATATTCATGTTTTTATGTTCTAGTTAAATTATTGAGTGTTGTTATTGCAAATCAAGATATTCGGTGAACTTGGACTTTAAATCTCAATTTGAACATCTACATGTAAATTCTAATAATAAATATCTAAAAACTAGTTATAAATAAATATTAAATGTTGAAATTTGATATTTATTTATGTTAATTAAATATAAAATTTATGAAAATTAAATGTTTTCATCATCTTCTAATTAAGTATAAATTATTATAGTTAATTATAATGTTGTTGTTTGAGTTACAATTTTAAACCTAGTTTATTTTTAGAAAACTTAAAAACCCAACTAAAAATTATAATATGAAATTTATCTTCTTAAAAAATTATTACTTTCTTAAATAATAAATTATAAAAAAATTTAAAATAGTAAAAATGTTTTCAAATAAAATAATAAGATTTACCCTTCAACAATGCTATAAATGCATTTTCATAAATTATATATAATATATATAAATTTCTTGAAAGAAAAATAATTCATTTCAACGTTCTCTATCTATTTGATTAAAAATAACAATAACACAAGTATTTGAGTTATTTTGTTTCCCGATTTCAACTCACGTTGATTAATCTTTGTCCAAGATTCTCATATATTCATAAAAACATATTATTTCCCCGGCCCAAATTGCCCAAATTTCCAAATAAAGTAATTTTTAATAGAACAAATACTTAAAATATGAGAAAACCAACACACAGGTGAGACTTCGCTCATGATCTATATTATTAAATGAGGATTGATTACATCATTATATAGGAAACTACTTTACTTAGTCAGTTACATCAAACCACGAATAACTAGACTCTACTTACGCTATTGACTCTGTCAACTGATGCTTACAACTGAAACTTGCAACTGACTCTTACTCCATTATTTCCAAGTCTCCCCCTTAATGGAGAATGGATTGACTTCTACACCTAACATCTCCCTAAACATCTCAAAATTAATCTTTCCAAGAGGCTTAGTGAAAATATCAGCAACATTTTCACTAGTATTACAATACATAAGAGCTATTTCATTTGACTACAACTTTTCTCGAACAAAATGAAACTGAGCATCAACATGCTTTGTCCTTGCATGAAAATTTGGATTCTTCGCAATATTGATTGAACTTTGATTATCACATTTGATCATTGTAGGTTCCTTTTGTTCTTTTCCAACATCTTGAAGAAGTCTTCTCAACCAAACAGCTTCACAAGTTGTTGCACACAAGGCTTTATATTTTGCTTCAGTAGAAGACAAAGATACAGTAGGTTGCTTTTTACTACTCCATGAAACAACCTTGGATCCAATGCCAAACACATATCCAGTGGTTGATCTTCGATCATTCAGATTGCTAGCCCAATTAGAATCTGAGTAACATGTCAACTTAACATCAGATGCATCAGTATGCTTAATACCATAATCAAGTGTTCCTTTTAAATACTTGAGTACCGTCTTTGCTGCATTCCAATGGATTTCTAGAGGTTTCGCCATAAACTGACTTAACACACTCATAGAATATGCAATATCAGGTCTGGTTGTGGTGAGATAATTCAAACTACCCACCATCTGTCTATACATAGTTCCATTCGCCTCCCTCAAACCATCATCACAAGAAAGCTTCACATTCGGTTGCATGGGAACAATAGAAGATTTATATTGATCCATTTTAAATATCTTAAGTACTTCTTTGACATACTTACTTTGACAAACAAAAGTTTGGTCTGTATTTCTCCAAACTTCAAGACCTAGGCAGTAATGTAACTCACCAAGATCTTTCATTTCAAAAACTTTTGACAACTGCTCCTTGATTTCATCAATTAATTTCTCTTCATTTCCTGTAATTATCAAATCATCAACATATAAGTAAATCAATACTATATATCCCTGCTCATCAAATTTGGTATATAGATTTGGATCATTCTTGCTCCTCATAAAACCCTGTTGAAGAAAGAAAGAGTCTATATTCTCATACCATGACCTAGGTGCCTATTTTATTCCATACAATGCTTTCTTTAACTTGCACACTAAGTGTTCTTGCCCTTGTTCCACAAACCCTTCAGGTTGAGTAAGGTAAACCTCCTCATTTAACTCACCATTCAAAAATGCAGATTTAACATCTAATTGGTGCAGCTTCCAATGATACTTTGTAGCTAAAGCAATTAACAATCTGATAGTATTCAATTTAGCTATTGGTGCAAATGTTTCAGCATAATCAATACCTTTTGTTTGTGAATACCCCTTTGCAACCAATCTAGCCTTATATTTTTCTATACTACCATTTGATTTAAATTTGGGTTTGTATATCCATTTTCATCCAATGGGCTTTTTATGTTTAGGCAATTCAGTCAATTCCCAGGTATTGTTTTTCATTATAGATTCATATTCTTCCTCCATTGCATTTCGCCATTCATCATGTTCATTAGCTTCATCAAAACTCATGGGTTCTATGACATTTGAAATGCTACTCATTAGGGCACAGTCTCTATACCTCTCAGGGAGCCGAATTTGTCGTGACAATCTTCTCAACTGATCATCTTCCTCCCCACTTTGTGAAGATCTGTCTTCGCATCTAGGTGAACTGTGACTGCTTGAAGTGTTCATATCACCGAGTCCTTGTTGTTGTTGTTGTTGTTGTGGTTGTGGTTGTGGCTTCTGTTGTGGTGGTTTTTGTTTCTCTTCTCTAACTCCTTCATCAACAAGTCTATGCCATTCCTCATGACTTTTGTTGTCATGATTTCCTGCTTCCTGCTCATGGAAAATTACAGCTCTACTAGAAAATACTTTGTGAGTAGAAGGATCAAACAGTTTGTATGCTTTGAATTCTGAACAATACCCAATGAAAATACATTTAATGGCTTTAGCATCCAATTTATTCCTATTCTCCTTTGGAATATGAGCAAAAGCCTTACACCCAAATACTTTCAAATTGTGAACTACAGGTTTGGAACCATACAAGGCTTTGAAAGGAGTAACATTATCAAGACACCTTGTTGGACTTCTATTCTTTAAATAAACTGAAGTGTTTATGGCTTCAGCCCAAAATGCATTTGAGAGATTCTTACCTTTCATCATACTGCGTGCACACTCTACCAAAGCTTTGTTTTTCCTTTTAGCGACTTTGTTCTGCTGTGGAGTGTGAGGTACTGTAAACTGATGTATTATTACATGATCTTTGTAGTATTTGATGAAGTCCCCTGATTTATACTCTCCCCCTTGATATGAACGAAGGATTTTGATGGATTTTCCTGTCTTCTTTTCCACCATGGTTCTGAATTCCTTAAAGTACTCGAAAACATCACTTTTTCTTCTAAGGAAATAAGCCCATGTGTATCTCATGCAATCATCAATAAATAATAGAAAGTAAAATGCACCACCTAAAGACATAGTCTGCAAAGGCCCACAAAAATCAGTATGCACAAGATCTAACACATCTCTCTTTTTGCTATCAAGATTAGAGGGGAATTCATCTCTGTGCGTCTTTCCTAATGCACATCCATCACAAATAACATTCTCATTCTTTGACATGGGAATTCCTTCAACCATATTCTTTTTCTATAATAAAAATAAATCAGGATGATTGATGTGGACATACCTTTGATGCCAAAGAATATCTGTTGGCATAGTTGCAGAAGTCAGTGCTTGATGTGCTTTGTTTCTAGCATCAAGTTTGTATAGGCCTCCTTCTCTGACTCTCTTTGCAACAGTTTGGAAGTGGTCCAACAGATCCTTCACTATGCAATAATTCTTGAAGAATTCAACATTCAAGTTTTGATCTGTAATGGTGGACACAGAGATCAAATTTTTCTTTATCCCTGGTACATAAACAACATTGTGAATGTGACGAATAGTACCATTTGGCAATGTCACAGGAATGTCTTTGTATCCCTTTATCTGATGAGCGCGGCCATCTCCAAGATATATGCTCGCTCCATTCTGTGTTTCTTTAAAATTAGTGTACCACATCTTAATACATGTCATATGTATTGATGCTCTGGAATCCACAAACCAGGCATCAGAATCATTCGTTTCAGCAGATAAAGCAGCGTTAGACACAAACAGCCTAAGATCCCGTGAATCAAAATTCAGGGGTACATCAATATCATCACTAGCAATAAATAATCTGAGATCATGATTTGAAGATTTTTCTACATAATGACCTGAATGTGTTCTAGGTTTATTCCTAGCCTCATCACTCTTCTTCTTATGACAATCTTTAACAATATGTCAAGGTCAACCACAATAAAAACAACTCTTTGACTCAGTCATGTTAGATTGCGTACCTTGATTCGGTCTTGGAGATTGTCTTCTCTGCGATGAGCTGCCTCTCTGCAATGAACTTCCTCCTTTGCCTCTTTCTCCTGATCTCCCTCTCGCGGATCTCTTATTTGACCATAGTGTCAAATCTTTATTCTGAGGCTTCAGATTCTCGCGCCTCTCTTCCTCTTGCAGCAAAATACCTATCAGTTCTTCAAATATAGGAGGTTTCTCCCTTGCTGCGAGAAACATTATGAACATCTGATAATCTTCTAGGATACCATTTAAGGTAATAGTGACCAGACCAGTGTTGGAAACAGTTTCCCCTATATTTACTAGCTTGTCTTTCACCTCTTTAATACGACCCAAAAATGAACTAACAAATTCATTTCCATCCATCTTAATGCCTAGCAATTTATTTTTCGGGAACAAAATGTGATTTGTGATGCTAATTTCATACAAGGCTTTAAGCGTTGTCCATGTTTCAACACAAGTTGTAGCTTCTCTAATATGTGGAATTATGTTATCTTTAACAGACATGTGCAACAGTACCTTTGCCTTGTTTTCACACTTCTCCCAATCTTGGATCTGTGTTGTTGTTGCACCTACAGCCGCATCAGGTTTCACTTCAGTTCCCTTTGCAATGTTCCAAACACCATAGCCTTCCATGAGCATCTGCATCTTGAATTTCCAGTTAATGAAATTTGAGCCATCTAATTTGTTGGCTTCATCGAGGTAGGTCTCCGCCAGAGGATTCGCCATATCTGCAAGTGTCTGCTTGTTCAATCAAAGAATGGATCCTTGTATCACCAAACACACTTTGATCCTGAACTTTTGTCAAGTGTTGAGTAGTCTGTCACTCTGCCTTTGGATCCACCGATCCGATTCTACCTCTGTTCTTATCTTTCTTAAAAGAAATATAAGAAAACTTTAACACCACTCCATGCATCAAAAACTCATGCTCATATATAAAAAAAAAAAAAACTCTCTTATAAAAAAGCTCTCATATAACAAATCTTACATATAAAAGAAAACTCTCATAGAAAAAATCTCACACTCATGTATAAGCTCACATATAAAATATCACACTCATGTATAAGCTCACATATAAAATATAAAATACTTGATGATGGTAGAGTACTCCTAGAAAAAATAACTCACTCAAACCTCATCCACTTAAGATCTCATTTATATTTCAACTCATGCAAACGCATGCAAATCACACTCATGCATGCATGAAAATCGTGAATCGAGGAGAAGGAGGCAACTTAACTCTACGCGCCCCTTTTTCAATGCTCTGAAAGCTCACGCTTTACATGCACCAGATTTTCACCTCCACGATTTTCACCAGATTTTCACCTCCACGATTTTCAAAAGAAGGATTCTAGTGCCCGGGACTTTCGACTACTGGATTGATACCAAGACTTGGCATCTCAAACACGTGGAGTGAATCTTCCCACAGGCTCACGTGAACCTCAAACTCACGCCTTTCTAAATTAAAACGGTCAGCGCTCCTCATATTCACCAAGGGTAGCGCTAGTGCTCATGTTCAACGGAGGAGGGAGCGTTGCATCACTGGGCGAAAGTGGGAGAACGAGCACGAGTTCTCTAGCACGCTTAGACGCGTCCAAGGGGAGCGCAAGGGAGCGATTTTCCTAAATTTCATAAGTGGAAAAGGGATCGGCGCTCCTTTAGCACAGCATGGGGACCGCTTGGCACCCTTACTCAATTAATTTGAGATCTAATCTCGCCTCAGAGAGCTAGACCTCTCAAATCTCTAATTCGCTCTGATACCACACTTAAAATATGAGAAAACCAACACACAAGTGAGACTCCGCTTACGATCTATATTATTGAATGAGGACTAATTACATCATTATATAGGAAACTACTCTACTTAGTCGGTTACATCAAACCACAGATAACTAGACTTTACTTACGCTACTAACTCTGTCAACTGATGCTTACAACTGACACTTACAACTGACTCTTACTCCATTATGTCCAAGTCAAATTTGGAATAGAGCAATCCATTTTGCTATTAGTTTGTTTGTGCAAAGGTGATTAAAATAATTTGGTGGAAGGTTTTTTCAGAGATTACACAATGAATAATAATCGACAAATTTTATAATTTAACTATTACACCATCCCTCCCAGTCAATAACTCTCAGTCAATATTGGTTAATAACGAGCATAATGACATAGTTATAAGTGATTGATATTTAAAAAGAAATGGTTATGAGGTTTTTAATCATATTAGTAGAAAGAATAACAATACTTTTAATATAATATAGTAATGGTTAAGAATATGTGTTTCTTCTTAAGAGGTAATAGGTTTGAATTGAGAAGGGGTAGGATATGTACACCTCCATAAAATTCAACATACAAATCTATGGGGTTTGGCTTGGTCGTGATCTTAAATTAGCAAATATTAATGAAAAAATAATAAAATTAATATTATAGTAGCTTACTATAATACACCATTAGAAATAATTTGAAAGTTGTTATTATTATTATTTTAGTTATTATTACAATAAGATATTAATACAAAACAAAATCTATAGGAACAATGTTAACAAAAACTATGATATTAAAAAAGTTTATGATAATATTAAAAAGTAATATTGTTGTTAAAAATTAATATTAAAAATTGTAAAATTAATAACATTGGTATCAATATGAATGATATCTAAAATTGATTACTATTGATTCTAACTCAAATGGACTATGGTTGACTACACTATGGGTTTTAGTTAATGATGGTTGATTATGGTTAACTTTTGTTGGTTTTGATTGATGATGTTTCACTTTAGTTCAGGATGGTTGAATTTGGTGGATGATAGTTGACTTTGATTGATGATAGTTTATGATGGTTGACTTTTATTGACTTTGGTTGATGATAGTTGAATTTGGCTAACTTTGGTAGATGATGGTTGACTTGGTTAATGATGGTTGACAATGGTTGAGTTTGGTTGACTTTCATTGAAAAAAATGAGTTTTGTTAACAATGGTTTACTATAGTTGGCTTTGGTTGATGATGGGTTACAAACATTAACTTTGGTTAACAATGGTTGACTTTCATTTATGATAATTGAATTTGGTTGATGAAAATTAAATCTAGTTGAATTTTTTTAATCATGGTTAACTTTGGTTGACCTCAATCACCTTTAATTAATATGGTTGATTATGATTGGCTATGATTAACTTGTATTAACTTTGGTTAATAATGATTAACTATGGTTGACATCAGTTAACAATGGTTAACTATAGATGAATTTGGTGGATGATGATCAAATTTGATTTACTTTGGATGAATTTTGTAGGCAATGATTATGGTTGACATTTTTTGACTTTGGTTTACATTGATTGAAAACAATTGACTTTTGATGGGGATGGTTGACTTTAATTGAATATGTTTGACTTTGGTTGATGATGCTTGACATAGATTGATTTTGGTTGGATTTAGTTGAATATGACTAGCTTTGTTTGATGATGGTTGATTATGGTTGACTTTAATTGACTATGGTTACATTTCAACGACTTTAGTTAATAATGGTGATTGTGGTTAACTTTGGGTATTAATGGTTGTTTATGGTTGACTATAGGTGAGGATAGTTAGCTATACCTAATAATCTTGGTCATGGTTGACGTTTGTAATGGTTGACTTTTGTAATATCCAATTCTCATGTGAACTATTACAAACAAGAGAAATTGAAAAGGGATAAGAGAAATTGAAAAGAAGTAACACAATATGAACAAAATCTACAATAGGAACAAACTAGACTATACTAATATGCCACACTATATGCATTGGAATTAAATGGATTGTTGTTAGTCCTAGCGACAAGGTTAGTGGCTATATGATTTATTGGCTTATATGGAAAAACATGTGATGCGCGCTATGGTGTGGTTGGCAATGATTAATGTGGCATAGGGTGGTGCGTTGGCAAGTAGTGGATGTTGGTTTCGATGCATGGTTTAATTGGATGAATTAATGGATTAGTGGGCTGGCGTGTGATAATAAATTGAATCACTGGAGGATGGAGGCGATGTGCATTTACTGCACATCACTCCATACCCCTCTCGATGGTCATCACCCTGGATATTGTTCAATTGTGTTCGTTGTAGTTAAGCTTTGATTTTCTAGCAGAATAAGAACTGCTCGACCAAGATCGCATTTTTAAGGTTTTCTTGGTTACAAGTATGTCTTTTCGCCATCCATGAACCCGCTCTGGTTATGAAATAGATATTGCCTCGGTGATGTATGGGTCTGTGCTTTCCTTAAGTCTAGCAACTGTGTAAATTTGCGATATTTTTTCTGAAATGGATGGTTGGTGTGGTTTTCATTGCAATAATGTTTGAAGTCTCAGTTTCATTGATCATTCTAAGTGTTAGAAGCCATGAAGGCTCTCTTTCATCCTTATTGGTCTTGGTTGAAGGGTTTCCATTCGGTCCATATTGGTTGGTTGTCGCCACACTTCTTATCACCATACATAGTCGTTTGCGGTTATGGGGTTTGTTGGGTTTGTAACACTTTGTGTCACTGCATATCATTTCACTTGGGTATGGGTTTGTTCATGTTACCAATGTTTTCACAATGGATTATGATGGTTGTTATTCCAAGGGGATTTCTTAAGGTCAATTGCTATTCTTGGCTCTATTTTATATCATCATTCTTCGGTTGACTGGGAAAACCATGAGGGTTATACCCTGCACGTTGTAAGTGTTGTTACAGGACCAAAATGAAGCCTTGCTCCTCTGCTCTTAATCTCTCCTATCACGGGAATTGTCACCCTATATACTAAGTTATTGGTGGTATACCATGTGTGTGCACCGTTGGTTTCATAGGTTCTCGCCTGATGTTGGGAGTCCACTCCAGTCTCCCTGTGTTGGTCCACAGAGAAAACCCTTGATTTATCAAGCTCAGGTTTTGGTAAAGGGAACCATTATGTCGTGTCGGGTATGTGAACATAAACTAATGTGAACATCAGTGAATGTGAACATAAATCAGTGAATGTGAACATAAACTAATCTCCCTAGATCCACTTGGATCTAAAACAAAACAAGACAGGACATGACGCTTTCCCTAAGTTTCTACTATTTAATCTACTACCAAAGAAGGAATAGATGACATACCTTTAGACATCGCTTCCTTATATCTTTGTTGTTCCTGTTTCACTATGGTGCTCTTGTGATATTGATTCTGCAATGAAACAAAAACCAACCAAAGTGAAAGTAGAGAGAATATATTCAATGACAACCTATGCATATGATCAAGGAATTATGCAATAAAATAAAGATAGGTCTATGGGAAAGAAGCATGTCACTATATTATATTAATAATAGGAAGAGAGATTACAACCGGATGCCTTGATGTCGTAAGGTTCCTTCCAACGATTCCTTGCTTCCCACACACTTCTTGCTCCAAGGATTTTGAGACCATGGATATGATAGCTACTCACAATCTATCTTGACAAAGAAAATCTCAAATCCAATCTAACCAAGCTAACAACCTCAAGCCAAATTCAGCTACACAACTCAATAACTCAACCAAGCTAACTTTCTCCATGAGAGATCCTCTCCTTTTATAAGTTGAAGAGGATAAGGTGAGGAGGTTAGGATGATCCCACTAAATCATGAAAGCGAGTAAGATCCAAACCATTCAGAAGCCACCTCACTATAGAAGCTTCTCCTTCTAGAAGCATCGAGAAGATGCTTGCTTTTCCCACGTCTAGGAGGCCTCCACACCCTAGCTATAGTGCAGCCTGCGAAAACTTTGCACCCTAGCTATAGAGAAACCTGTGGAAATCAGGAATTTCCACACCTTATGTATATAGCAACCTGCAGAAATCCTCCAAAATAGGGTTTTTACAAAGAAAATACAACTTCTTCTCTCAGGGAAAGTTCTTCTCCCTTCTTTCTTCAAGAATTCAGGCTATTGATCCTTCTAAAGACAAAGGATAGGTTTACATCATTAATGGTCATAAGGTTGATGAAAATAATTTGTAACAGAGAGCCCCCCAAAGTATGAAGTTAGAACAGAGTGATAGCTGATATACTTTGTTGAGTGTGTGTAGGGAACAAGGAACAGTCGGTCGGGAACCTGCCAACAAACAAGAAAATACAGTACAATAATATATCATCACTAAGGCAGGAATTCCCATACTCAGAATAAAAATGACTCAAAGCATAAATGTCGGCATGTGAAGATCGATGTCAAGTAATACAAGTCATGGCCTCCAAACATACATTGTGGATCCATGCCAATATGACCCAAATCTAAAAACAGCCACCAAAAATACACTATGGATCTATGTGTTAAAGACTCAAATTTGAACATAGCCACGAGACATACAATGTGGTTTTATGCAACAGTACAAACTGAATATACTCCAACGTAACCTGAATCTGTGAGAAAATATCCAGGGTCTTCATCTCCACCACTCTATAGTATGGATATAACTATGCGAATACATGTGTTGAAGTCAAGCATGGTAGAAACCACTTGATTACCGGTCATTAGTGAATACTGTTAACAAGTGTGAGAGAAATCACCATTAATTTCAATGACTCCCAAGGTAATCTAGTACAATCCAACGAATATGAATCAATGATTTGAGGTCGAACAGTTGGTGGAATCTCCCGATCAAGGGTCAATAATGAAAACCCACTGTCAAAAGTAAGGAAAACTACCATTGAGGCATGCAAGTTCCAAGGTACCAATTAGTTTCTAAGTCTAATTCTTGGATAATGAGTTGAATTCGACAGGAAAAGACTCGTCACAAGAGGGCCTTAATGTATCCCCCATCAATGACATGAAATAGGTAACATGATTTGATGTAAATCAGAGTAACAAGTGATTCAGGACTGACTCAGGGATGGATGACGTAATAGAAGGCTTAAGGACTACAGAAATAGCCGACGCAATAGAAGGATTTTCGGGTTGAACTATTTTTTGAACATATTGACAACACGACAACTGTCTTGGAAAAACTAACTCAATAATAGGGATCACAGACCAATTTGTAATCTTATAAAGGAGTATGATCAAGAGACAAGTGTATTTTCCAACCTAGATGCAAGGTGAGTCAAAGGGTGTCATGTTCAAAAGTGACTCTTCCATAGAATACAGGTTTATACACATTTCTTTCCCAATTTTCCCCCCACCAATTCTGGAGAGTAACTCTTTATTTTTACGCAAGCTTGAGGAGGATAACATATGATTTTAATGTAATCTCATCCTTCAGATGAGTCCCTTGGATTATGTTTAATGAACCCTAGGAAGGAGTGGTTCGGTCCCATATGGGTCTTTCAATGTTTGTTTAACGAGTCCAAAGAAAGAAAACTCGGGGGTTTTTCATGTTTAGAGAGTCTGAAAAAAAATCAAAGAAGACTCTCTCAGTTCCTTTTTCATAAATTAGTCTGATGATACCGAAAAAGAGATAAACTATAGCTCAAACGACATGTTTTCTAATACTTTAACGAGCATGAAAAGAAAAAGATCACTTGGCAATATTTTCATGTTTAGAGAGTCTAAAAAGAGCTTAAAGGGAACTCCAGGGGGTTCCTTTTTCGTAAAACCTTTATGAGCCCGAAAAAGTGATAAAAGTTTACTCGGTTACATTCTCATCGATTTACAAGCACGAGAAAGAACAAATACTAAGCTTGGGATGGTTTTCATTTTTACGCAAGATTTAAAACAAAACAAAACTATGCTTGGGATAGATTTTATTTTTACACAAGCTTAAAAACTAACCAAAACTATGCTTGGACCTGATTTCATTTTTACACAAGATTGAATTGTTACAAGGGAAAAACTCTCTATGGCCAAGGGTAAACCACAACAGACAGGTATGACTGCAGAAATCAACTCAATTCCAACATGTGCTATATAAACTAATGTGCAATACGAGGAATAAGCCTACCTCGATCCAATTGTTTGATGTTGTTCCACCGTTGAGCACTTTGACCCAAAGCTTTACACCTGCAAGAAGTTCTCAACAAATAAGCGATGCCAGTATATAGTGATAGTATATAAAATGAGTTAGCACATCAGATAGCCCAATCCATTAATAAACATTACAAACATGCCCATGGATAATAATCATATATTTGCAAGATATCGATAGGACGGGAAAGGAGTATTTCTATTAATAATTGATCAACATAAGTATCAACATTACAGACTTCCGTGTTGACACAGTCCGAAACTAAGAAACCAAGTTCCATCCAAATGGGTCTCCACCACTTTAATCCTCCACCAGAGGAAAGCTCATAGAAAAGAGATAATGAGGTCCTCTTGACAATAAGAGAAGAGCTTGGGGGTTGAACACTGTGTTCAAACTTGAGGGACAAAGGGATGCAGACTCAATATGAAGTAATTTATCCAGAGTAACTTTTCTCTCAAAGTTGAATGCTTTCTCTCCTTTTTCCATAACTTGAAATTGTGCTCTTATTTCCTCCATAATGCAACTGAAGGGCCAAGTCGGAACGTTTCTAGTATATGGAAGGCCAAAGATCAGAGATCTTATGTCATGACATGGAAACTCGACCTCATTTTGTATTTTCTGGCACAAATCCTGATATACGCAATCTGTAGTGGAGCAGCAAGCGTATACGCATATTGCAAAGAAGTTAGGAAGCGTATATGTGGAAAAATATATAATTTTGGCTCTGGGTTTATCAAAAAGGGGGTTGATAAGTCTGCATAGGGAAATGGAAAAAGGCCCTCTGTGCAAGATAGCAATTGTTGTAGGAAAATCTCCCTGCGGACAAGTAGATCGCCTCTAAGATCTTGACCTTAAACCTAGATAGAAAAATGCTTAACGTGGACACTGACTTCCTTTCAAATCTATCTAAACTAATACATGAGAAGGAAGGATAACAGAAGTACCTCTTTATTGACATTTGTCCCTGCGACGTTTGTCCCTGCACGCTCCGAGTTGTGCTCCAATCCTTTGCTCCTCGCTGAGTTCTGCAGGCAAACAAGATACGACTACTTCCTACTCTATTGATATTAGCTTGAAAACAATTCTATCAATTAATGATAAGTTCATGTAACATCAGACACAAACTAGAAAGAAACAGGCCAAGCGTGTCACATTAATGAGAATAACGACAGCAGTACTTACAATCATAGATGCGAATGTGACAGCTTCGTCAAGTCCCCTTCGTCTAACCCTTGCTCAAAAGATCCACAACCTGGCTAACATCAGCTTCATTGATCACTTCTCCTTTGGTTGACTGTGTGTTTCCTATGAGATCATAGGTTTCATGCTAGAAATTCTTCCTCCTTTCCACCGTCATAGAGCTTGTTTATATAGGTTGGGAGGAGCCTAACCTCTTGAGTTATGTTTAGAACAAGTTGGGAACCTCCTCCTTAGATCAGGGATCTCTTGATGAAACCAATAATTCGAGTACAACTGCCTCCTAATATCGAAAGATCCTTTCCTCATTCTCCTCAACGGGCTAACAACTGACCCAGATTAGGGAGCGCTCCTTCAAAAGGGGCATCAGAGCGCTAGAAGGCTCCCTGAGAAGGTTATGGGGAGAGCCAGCGCTTCAAAATTGAGTAGCGCTCCTACAAAGGGGTGAGGAAGCATTATAATGCTCCCTAAGGTCTTATAGGGGAGCGCCAACGCTCCTAAGGTTGTTTCAGGGGAGCGTTCACCCTCCAAACTCTTGATTGGAAGCCCTTTTCAGGTGTTAAGAGTTATTTGAATCCAGTGAACCAGTTCTCCATCTTCAAACCAAGTACGTCAGATGTTTTAGGTGTCTCCTTAGTGTCGTCATCATGGTGGTATGCTTAAACAACATTTGAAACACTTGTAACCAACTTGCGACACTTGCGAAACTTGTAAGGAAGTTGCGACACTTGCAACAATTGAGAGGAATATGCGACACTTATCCAGTTGAGAAATTTTGACGTGTAACAGAATGCCCCCCAAAGTATGAAGTCAGAAGATGCGAACTGATGACTGAAATAATTTGTAGACATTCAAGCAAGGGTATAGACTCGGAGAACCTGACGGAAGCTACACACAAACATCCAACAAATATCATGACATATTTCAAGACCCAAGGCAGGCATACCTATGCTTGGGTGATCGAGACTTGTAAGGTATGGCCGCCATAATATACACTGCGGATCCATAATTGTATTAAAAGAGTATATCCACCAAAGATACAATGTGGATCTGTATTGTGATGACTCGGACTGATCGTAGCCACGAAGAATACACAGTGGATATACGAGACGACAAGACATAGCCACGACCAATACAAAGTGGATCTATGTAACAATGTATGTGTTCTTTGTCCAAAAACTCCTTCGCAACCTGGGCGAAACATATGTCAAAGTGAATTACTCAACCCAGGGTCTTCTTACCAATCCTAGTCCGATACAATTCTAACCATGTGAATAGATGTCTTGATGTCGAACATGGCAGAAACCACTTGATTACAGGTCAATGAGGTAAACCGTTAACAAGTGCGAGGGAGATCACCATTAATGTCAATGATTCCCAAGGTACCTTAGTACATTCCATCGAACATGAATAGATGAGCTGAGGTCGAACATTCGTGGAATCATTCGATCAGAGGTCAATAGTGTAAACCCACTGTCGAATGTGAGGAGGCCTGCCATTGAGGCATGCAGGTCCCAAAGTCCTAATTAGTTTCTAAGTCTAATTCCCGGATAATGTGTTGAAGTCGACAGGAATAGACTCATCGAGGGAGGGCCTTGATGTATCCCCCATCAACGACGCGAACGTATATAAAGATGTAATTGGTAGATCAAAAGAACATGGACTGACACGGGTTTTGAGACAAGATATTTGGGATGGTTGACTCTCAAGGCGGATACTTCCCTTGAACACTGAGGCACAACAGCAAAACATGACATGGACCAAAACTATGCAATGGATACTGTGACTTGCGTCGGGTGACCCAAAGGAGTGAAAGGAACTCAAAGGATTGGCTCAGTGCAGAGGTTCAGCGGATTATGACGTATGTAAATGAAAAAGTGTCATGTTCAAGGGCGACTCTAAGAAGTGTTGTAAGATGTTCTCAAGAGACTGCTTGGCTTGATCCTTTCAATTTTTCCCCCATCCAGATAGATGAGTACCTCTTTTTAATTTAACGAGATCGAGGAGGATAACACATGCTCGATATAACTCACCTTCGGTAAGTTCCTCTTCCTTTGTTTAACGAACCGGAAGAAGTAAGGGATCGGTCCCGTATGGGCTTGTCGATGTGTTCTTTAACGAGTCCAAAGACAGAAAACTCGAAGGTTTTTCAGGATTATAGAGTTTGGAAAAACACTTAAAAGAGAACTCTCTCAGTTCCTTTTTTGTACAGTAGTCCAACGAGACCGAAAAAGGGTTAAACTATCGCTCGAAAGACGCTCTTTCTGACCTTTTAACGAGTGTGAAAGAAAGCAAGATCACTCGACAATATTTTCATATTTAGAGAGTCTGAAAATGGTTTAAAGGAGACTCCAGGGGAGTTCCTTTTTCATGTGTTCATATCCAGACGGGTCCAAAAAAGAGATAAAAGTTTACCCGGTTACGTTCTCATATTGTTGAGCTCGAGAACGAACTAAGACTATGCTCATAAATGCGACAAGGTGAATGATTCAATAGAACTGCTAAGAAACCTGCGATGCCAGAAACTACAAACCAGAGTTTAGTGAAGCCATTTCATCATTAGAGAAACCCACAAATGACCATACCTTATGAAATTCTATAAATAACAATTGATTTGGAAACTTAATTACCATTTCATTTGCAAGGATTTTTGGAGTGTTGGAGAATCTCAATTTGAAGCAAATCTTGTTGTTCTCGCTGCCGGAGCTACGATCGATCATTTCGCTCGCCGTTCGAACCAGGTAGGTGCCCATCCCTTGCTCTTTCAATTACACGGTTTCAAATTGATTTTCATGGCATTATTTATTTCAAACACAAATCCCTAAGTCACCCCTCTTTGAACCAAATTGGCCTCTTTTTAAACATTGATAAAATAGGGGGATTCTTTTGCAAAAATGTGTTAGAGAATGGTTGTTAGGATGTCTACACCCTTGAAATCAATTAGGCAGGACATTCTTAGCAAAAGAGCTCATAAAAATTCCCCCCAAATACCCACGCCCCCCCCAAGGTCGTTTTGCATTTTTAACACATTTCAATTATTATTTGGCAAATATTAAAGGGTGTGGTGGTCAAAAAGAGTGATTGGTTGCTTTTAGATGACATGGGTACTTTGTTTCATGTTTTTAAAAGCTTTTGAAAATCGCCGAAATTACAAAAACGTGAGGAATAATGAAATTCTTGATTTTTTTGTTTTGTAGGTGTCTTCGGCAATTATTATTGAATGGAAAGAGAGGGAACACGAGATGGATGATTTAGCCGCTCTACGGAGTCCTCGTACGCGGGCCTCTTTGCGGGCCCGTGGCTTGCTCAAGTTTTTCAAATTGCAAAAAATGAAGAGAGAGATTCTACTGCTTGAGCACATGATTGGCCTTTGGGACGTCACGGAACAGGGATTCCGTATTGGCACACAACTCCTAACCATTGAGTTGGAAGATGTGTACTTTTTGACCGGCCTCTCGAAAAGAGGGGTCAACATATCCTTTACTGGGAAAAGGGAATTACCTGAGCAGGTGGACGTGTATCTGGCACGCCACTGCGTTCCGGGAGCAAGGTTGGTAGGGGGTAGGATCCCTATCAAGGATATACGAGATCTGCCTCTTCGATCTATATTATTCGCTATCACAAGCGTGACCGGTAGCACTAGTGCTCATTTGTCATCGAGATCGCAGGTGGCCTATGGTGTTCAGTGTTTGGAACCAACACTGTTTAACTGGAGTGCAGCGTTCCTTCGGAATGTGAAGGAACAGATCTCACGGTGTAGGACTAGTCAGAAGCAGTTCGGTTATGTCTTGTTTTTGGTCTAGTTTTTCCTAGAGCGCATCCCTCAGATGCAGCCTCAGATAGCACTGGTAGTACGACCAGTGGACAAACCTAGGATGGAGAGGTGGACTAGTCTGTCTCCAAGGCTAGTTTCAGAGTCAGAGTTCCACTTCACTGGTGATTTCTTTGCCTGGTTGAGACGGCAGTACCTCTGGATCGAGGACTTCCCCTATGCTGATGTAGACTTCCGTGGGAGTATGGACTTGATTTTTCCTGCAGGGGAATACTGGGACGAGTCAGGTAAGATATTTGAGCCATACCTTGTCTAATTTTGTTTTTTAAGTTTTTTATGTATATGTATTTTTTTTTTGGTATGTAAAAGAGTCTTATCAGATGTTTTGTTTCCAACATGCAGACAAAGGAGCAGTGTGCCCTGTTGATATAACAGTACCAGGGCATCGTGGAGGCACCCCAATTGCAGCAGATACGGTGGTGCCAGTGATGGGTCTCCGGGAGGTCGAAAGAAACCTCCAAGGTCTTACGATGGGCATCCCTCCTCTGCGGAGGGGGGATGTGCCTTTACATCTGCAGCGGCACACTGTAGGAGTACCGGAGAATGTTAATTCTCTATTGAGGCGCGTAGTGCGCACAGTAGTGTGTTACTCATGTCATAACGTAGTGCGGGGAGATTAGAATATCTCCAGTGATCATATTTTTGTATGCCTTGTCAGGCGATGTTGTATGGGTGGAAAGGCCCAATATTTTTCTCTTTTACACACTTTTTGATGTAAAGAAAACATTTCAGTCACGCCATATATATATACAGTTTCATTTTTTTATGATGCCGATGATTTGTACATGATGATGTCTGTGATGTGTTTTAATTTACATGTAATGTACAGTTTTTGCTTTCCTTGAATCTTATCTGTGGGCTAAATACCGATCCATGATATAATTAGCTAACGAATCTAAAACACTATTAAGTTCTCTTGGAATGTGTCTATATTCAATGTAATCGAACATTCGTTCAAGATGGCGAACTTGCAAGTGTAGACGTAGCAGGATAGGACTACGGATAGCGTAGATGCGGTTGAGTTGATAAACCACGAGTTGGGAGTCTAAGTAAATGATGATACGAGAGATACCTAGGGAGGAGGCTTGGGTTAACAGTCCAATGACAGCGTGGTATTCTTCCATATTGTTGGTTGCTGGTCCTAAACAGATTTCTCCTGAACTCACCACCTCTTCGAACTGATAAATAACCCATGTTGCCAAAGCAATGTTCTGGGTATGTCGGCTGGCGCCATCCGCGAACCCAAAAAAGATAGGAAAGGTAGACGTCATATGCGCATGAAAACACAGGCACAGTCATGAGTGGAAACGGTAAAGACTCGAGCACGCGAAAGAAAAAGACACACCAAACTAAAATACAATAATGTACAAAGTAAGATGCTAGGTGATCTAGGCATAGTACTTTTTAAGGTAAATCCCGTTTCGGGGCTCTCCCAGGGAAATTCCATCATGATCTACTAGTTCATAAGCACCTCTGTGTAAAACATGTTTCACGATGTAGGGACCGTGCCACATAGGTTCTAACTTTCCTGTTCCCAATTTATCATGTGCTTGGTCATAAATGAGGACTAAGTCTCCTTCTGCAAAGGCTCGAGGTTGGACGGATTTGTCATATTGACTCTTAATTCGTTTCTGATGTGCCTCATTAACGAGAGCAGCATCACGGCGTGTTTCGTCCAGCTTGGATAGATACAAGAATCGTTCTT
>ML789615.1:217936-251727 GCA_009831015.1 Picea engelmannii | reverse complement strand
TGCCTCATTAACGAGAGCAGCATCACGGCGTGTTTCGTCCAGCTTGGATAGATACAAGAATCGTTCTTCTTCCGCAGAAGTATGGGGCAGGAGTTCTACTTTCAATTTGAGTGATGGAATTTCACACTCGATTGGTAGGATGGATTCAATGCCATAGACCAACTAGAAAGGAGTGAATCCAGTTGAGGTTTTCACAGAAGTGCGATAGGCCCAGAGAGCGGAAAACAGTTGTAAATGCCACGATGTCTTGTTTTCCCCTACCATGCGTTGGATCATGGTTTTTAGGACTTTGTTGATAGCCTCAACTTGTCCATTTGCTTGAGGGTAGTAAGGGGATGAGTTTTCATGGAGAAAACCCAGTTTGACATGTAACTTGCTCATCATCTGGTTTTTGAAGTGTGCACCATGGTCGGTGACAATGGCATGTGGTACACCAAAACGAGTAATGTTGTGGTTGAAGAGGAATAGAGCTGTAGTATGGCCATCGTTCAGGAAGGTAGGCATAGCCTCAGCCCATTTTGTGAAGTAGTCGATGGCGACGATGATGTAACTGTGCCCCCCGGCTGAGGTAGGCTTACACTGCATGAAATCGATACCCCATTTGGAAAAGGGGTCGATGGAAATAATGGGGTGCAACGCAGTAGGGTGGGTGTGTGCCTTTTTGTTGAAGATTTGGCAGGGTGGGAATTTTTTGACGGCCTCGATGCAATATTTGAAAATCGAGGGCCAAAAGTAGCCGGCACGTAGGATTTTTTGGGCTGTGGCCATCCCGGAAAGGTGACTGCCACAGGCGCCAAGGTGACAATCGTTCAAAACGCGTTCAACCTCTTCGTGAATCAAGCATCGTCGAAGGATGGTGTCAATGCCACGACGATACAAAGTGTCGTCGAGGATGAGATAATGACGAGAGTGGTGATGGATGCGTCGACGCTCTTCGCGAGAGATGTTGGGCTGAAAACGTTGAGTTTGAAGGTAGAGAAGAATGTCTCCGTACCAAGGGTCATAAGTGCTGATGAGGAAGAGAGATTCATCGGGGAGAGAATCTCTAGGTTCAATGTTTTCATCAGCACAAGGGAGAGCACAGATGAGCTCGGCAAACACCATGGATTTTTTGGCTTTAGCCTTTGTAAACTCGAGATCGAATTCTTGAAGAATAACGATCCATTTCAAATATTTTCCCCCAAGTACTTGACGTGTTAAGACGTGGTACATGGGGTTGGAGTCTGCGATTACCGTGGTGGTGCGTAGTAAGATGTAGTGGCGAAATCTTTGGACAGCAATGACGGCTGCCATAGCCAGTTTCTCAACATACGAATATCTGAGTTCGGGTCTGGATAGAATCTTGCTCAGATAATAAATCACGTGTTCTTCATCGTTAGAGTCCTCTTAAACTAGCACCATCGAAATGGTGGAAGTAGAAGCGGCCAAGTAAAGGATATAATCCTTTGTATATTCGGGAGGATGTAACAAAGGAGCGTGGGTCAAAGCGTGCTTGAGAGCGTCGAATGACCGTTGGGAAGTGTCATCCCAGATGAAAGGGACGTTCTTTTGCAGTAGCCGCATAAATCCTTTAGTGATCTCGGCATAATTGCAGATAAAACGACGAAGAAAGTTTGCTTTTCCTTGCAAACTTTGGAGTTGGGTTAAGTTGGTAGGTGGGGGTAAGGCTAGAATGGCCTTGATCTTTAAGGGATCCACCCTGATCCCATCTTTGGAGACGATGAAACCGAGGAGTCAGCCGGATTCGACAGGGAAAATGCATTTATGTGGGTTCAGTCAAATACGATAGAAGCGACATCGAAGAAAAATTTCCCGCAAGTGACCAATGTGATCAGGTCGGTTGGATGAATGGGCGGGTAAATCATCGAGGTAAGGTTCCACGATATGTTTGATGTCGTGGAAAGCATACGACATGGCTCGCTGGAAAGTAGCACCAGCATTTTTAAGGCCAAAAGGTATCTTTCGGTAGGCGAAAGTTCCCCAAGGGCATATGAAGGTTGTCTTATGTTGATCAGCAGGTAAGATTTCAATCTGGTTGTATCTAGAAAATCCATCCATGAAAGAGAAGATTACGCTTCCTGCGCAATTATCGATGATCTGATCGATAAAAGGCATAGGGTAGTTTTCCTTGGGACAAGCTTTGTTGAGATCTCGATAATCTACGCAAACATGGATGTTCCCTTGTTTCTTGGCAACCGGAACGAGGTTGGAGACCCATTCCGTCAAAGGGACGGGGTAGATGAAGCCAGATTTGAGAATTTTTTCAACTTCTGCCTTTATAGCTGCTATTTTCTTGGGGTGAACCGGGTGGAGTTTTTGTCGAACCGGTTTTGCGTCAGGGTAAGTCTTGATTTCATGTATGACGATTGAAGGGTCAATCCCTGGCATTTCCTCGTAACTCCATGCGAAGACATCGCGGAATTCCTTGAACAAAGCAGTGTAAGAAACCACTTCGTCGGGTTTGTAATTAGCACCAAGATTAATGTTTTCCACGACACCTTCTTTGACTGAAATGTCAATTGTGATTGTAGTAGAGATGTTACCCATGTTCCCCTCAGAGAAAGTATCTTGTGTGAGGATAGGGGATTGTGGAGCATCGGTAACCTCAGGGGGGAAGATAGATCGTATGTCTTGAACTTCTTCCAAAGGCGAAAGAAAAGAGGATCGATGGTGGTTATCATCCCAGGGCAATTCGTCAATGCTAAGCATTTCCATAATAGATTCGTCGGAAGGAAAAATGTGGGAAATGTAATCAACGGCAGATGATAGGGAATCCAACCACGAGGGCACCGAATAAGTATCGGGTGCCAATGAATGTGAATTGTTGGGAGAGGGAGAGGTAGATTGGATAGCTACGTATGCAGCCTCGGCTGGGCTGAGTGGCATGGTGTCACTGAGCACATCGAATTCCAAAGGACTAGGTACAATCCAAGGATCAGATGATTCCAGGGATTGATAAGGCATAGTCGAGATCATATTGACAGTAGCAATGTGGTGTGCAGTAGGTGGAAGTGGTGTAGGGAAAGTACCCATAAGGCTAGAATCTTTCAATAAGCCAACACCAATGCTTTCATATGTAACTGGGTGGTCTCCCAAAAAAGGAATGTTGTTGGTGGCAGGGATGCAAGCGTCGGGTGTACATAAGTCAAGTTGATCGACGGTGACAATTTTTCCTTGATGGGGGAATTGTACACATTGAAACACCAACGAGGCGACGGCAGTGATAGCGTAGAAACAACTTCTTCCGAGTAATAGGTTGTAATCGAGGGGGGCATCGACCACCTCGACATCAACGGTAACAATTTTACCGCCCAATTGAACAGCTAGGGATTGTAGTAATCCATGAGGATGGAAGCCTCGTCCATCGAAGGCGCGTAACATCGTAGGGGATTTGTTAAGGGCAGGTGATTTCAAACCTTTCCAATAGGCTAGAGACATGACACAGGTGGAGGCTCCCTCATCTAGGATAGTTCGATGAATTCGTTGATTGTGAACAACAACATCGATTTGGAAAGCTAGCTGGTGGGAGAGTCGCGGTTGATGATTGTCCAGATTAAACGTGATGTAGTTTGATGACTCGGGATCGAAAGCACCAATAGCAGCTAAGAGCATTCTATGTTGGTTGGGACAGTGTTGTAGAACTTCCAATGCGGACATGGCACACGGGGCTTGGGCCAAATCTTCTAAAATATTGTAGTTTTGGGCAGCCTGTGAATTAGGATTGAAAGTGGATTTCTGGATGGTGCTCTTAGGAGGGCATAAGATGGATTCAAAAGAAGGTTTCTCAATCTGAAGTGGCCCAGATGGAGGGCTAACAGATGGAGGATTAATAGCAGATGGTAAAGGATCTGGCGAAGAACCGTTAGTAGTCTTCGGCTTATCAGGTTTAACTGGAGTGTTGTATGTCACAGAATGAGTGGTTAGATGAACCCCGTTAAACATGTAAATGTGGGCGCTTATCGAGGCCTCATCAGGGGGTTGGTTGGAACTGCCCCCCGGTGTGGGGGTTTGTGCAACCAAAGATTTTTGTTGCAGAAAAGGCTGAGTAAGCACAGCGGGTTGCGAATTTCCCTTGAAAATTTTGGCCACTTCATCGCGATGTGGGCAGTATCAAGTGTAGTGATCATCACCGCAAATGAGACATGGGAATTTCGGTTTTCGTTGTGGTTGTTTTCCGGCAGCAGGGGTTTGCGGTTGGGTTTTGGGTTGTTCGTTGTTATTCTTCTTCTTTGTTTTGTTTCTTGCTTTCTTCTTGCCCCCAGGTTGTTGTGAAGGGGTAGATTGGACCACATTCACATCAGAGACTTGATTTTGAGGGGGGATAGAAGAGGGTGCAGTCGAACTGGGAGAAGTCGTCGAAGTGGGCCGCTGAATCGTTCCAGTGGACTGGGTGATAGATTGAGTTTTGACGGAGCCAATAACTCCATCTGCATGCGAAGCAGTCGATGGTTTGGATGGATCGTTAGTGGAACGGGTAGCGTTCAGTATCAACTCATACAGAGTACCGAATTGTGAATAGACTAGGTCTAAGTACTGAGCTCGGGAAATGGCTTCTTCCTCGGTGACCACACCGCCCATGGAAACACGAGCGATTTGGGGTAATAAGGATTTCGTGAACCATTCCGCTAATAATTGGTCGGGGATGACCGCTTTGATTAGCCTTCATCGTCGTCTCCATTCATGGATATGATCGGAGATGTGTATGGAAGTTGTCTGACGAAGGGAGGTTAATAGTTTAGTACCCATCTCGTATCGGATGGGCAATTGGAAGTGTGTGAGGAAGGACATGGCGAGGGAGTTGAAATCGTGAAAAGATGCGCGTGGTAATTCAATATACCATTTTGCTGCGGAACCCATAAGTGTCTGTTGGCAAAGACGCAAATGAATAGAATCGTCCATGAGAGAGTTGGATGAACACCACAAATGGAAAGTCATCACGTGGTTTTTCGGGTCTTCTCCGGACTTTCCGTCGAATTTTGGGATATCAGAAGGAAGTTTTGCTAGAATAGCTGGCCAAACCAAAGAATGATAAATGGGATCATTCGTTAACCGAGACAAGTCTGGAAGATCCAGGGTAGCCAGAAAAGGTAGTTGTCGGTTAACCTCTGGGTAATGTTAGTGTGGTAGAGGTACACCAGTGGGGCCCATTACCGGGTTATGTGGATAATTATAACTAGTGGGCCCTCTCATATGAGGTTGGTTTTGACCAAGGTACGCAGGGTTTGAGGTGTTTTGAGAAGCCTATGTGAGCGGAGGATAATCGGATGGGTTTTGAGGGTTATGGGTAGGGTTGGGAATTTGTCCATAAGGAGGTTGTTGCGGAGTCTGAGTATTTTTTCCTGCCGGGAAATGTGGGTTTCCTGAAGAAGGAACGTTCCAGGGATTGGGTGCGGCAGGCACATTTTGTCCCGTGGAGGCATGCGGATTTCCTTGAAAAGGGATGCTCCACGGATTGGGTGCAGCGGACACATTTTGTCCTTGTGGTTGATGGTGGACTCTGACTTGAGGTTTCCCCCCAGCATGAGGGGGTCCCCCGAATGGAATTTGTCCTCCGGTGGGAGGGTGCCCCCCAGTTTGAGGTAGAGTTCCCGGGATTTGAGAGCCAGACGTAAAATATTGACCAGTAGCGCCGAGTGGATTAGGACCACCAAGACCGGTCCCTCTGGGTTGTTGGATAGGAATGGAACTTCTCGGTATAACTTGGGTAGTGGCTGCATTGGCAGTGAAAGAATTTACTGCCCTGTACCCAAAAGGGAGTGTAGGTCTCGGTGTTACAGGTGTGTCGATCGTGGCTTGAGTGACCACCGGATTTCCGGCGGGAATAGTCGGGATGTGAGGGACTATCGTATATTGGGCCATCTGGAGGGGAATAGTAGACCTTGGGCCAACGAATGGTACGTTCGGACCAACGGGTGGTGTGGCTATAAAAGTGGTGGCACCGGTAAAGTGATTTGGAGGTACGGTGTAGGAGAAAGATGCGTTGGCACCTTCCCCTGTTCCATAGAGATCTCGCACCAAGCGTGGTGGACTCCGAACAATGTCCGCGGTCCAAAAAGGGTCATTGGCTAAAGGGTTTTGAGGAGACCCAGCCGGAATGTCTGGATTAATGACAACAAATTCTCTGGCAGAATTTAAGTGGAGGATCTGTCGTTCGTATCCTTCCGGAATGTGGTATGCTTCCGGAGATTCCGAGACAATTCGAAAATTCTCCAAAGGGACGGGAACTTCTTCCTGGGAAGTTGTAATGTTTTGAACCTTGCTCTGTTGAGGAGATTGCTCCCTAGAATGAGGGGTTAAAGGGGTGTCTCCTTCCATATTTTATGGAGGAATTCCCTGTAGGCTCCGCGAGCGTCGTGGAGGGTCGATGTTGGCGGAAAAGAGTCGACGAAAGAAATCTATGGCCAACTAGCAAAAAGAGACAGCACACACTAAAAAAATCTAAGAATCACAACCAAGCAAACAGGACCTTCTTTTGATGACCGTACTAGTTGGTGATGAAATGCAACGTCACGTGATCAAGTCCAGAAGGGGTGGGGGTAGGGTGGAACAGTTACAATGGTGACCTGCTTAACAGACTTACGCCTTGGTGCAAGCTTCCATGCAGTAATTGTGGATTTACCCTCCAAGGAGCCCGAGTGAGTTTGACCAATGTCTGTTCCAGGTATAGTGAGACTTCCTGTCACTGTCACCTTATGTAAGACCCTAAATATTATGGCTATTAAGGTTACCAATTCGCAGTCAGCCCCTGGGCGGGAACAGTTGACAGTCCGATCGGAACGTACAGGCAGGGTATCAAGCCCGAAATCAACTAAAAGGCTTCCGCGCAGTAATTGTGGATTTACCTCAAAGTGACCCCCATAATACGATCTGACCACCACAATCAGTTAAACCACGGAGGGTTAGTCCCCGTAGCTTACCCGAATGTGACCTCGTGCGTAACCCCTGTGTGAGAGGGGGATCCCAGGCAGACTTATACGATAATTGGATTTGACTCTCCCTAACTCAGGATGCTAATGTCTGTTTTGGAAACTTTGGAGAGTTATGCTCACAGCCTAATCCAAAGTACTACACCTATTCTACTATTGGAGGATCCTAGTAAAGAAAAAGTTCTAGATAATTTTTAATTAGCGTTGATTTTTATGGTTGTTCTTTACGCAAAAGGGGTGTATGGAAGTGAAACAGATGGAATTATGACTCAGACCCAAAGAATGCATCGAATATGATAAGAAGTCATTTTATTTCGATGAACGTCTATCTAAGGGAGAGAGAGAGTTCTTTTCACTTAACAAGCACAAATACCGAGTGTCCTCAAACGATTCTTTCTCTCAATCAAATCCTGATGTAATGCAAAAACTTTTAAATGCCTTCTAATATGCACAATCAATCATAGAGATGATTTTTCATTGTTCGTATATGATTTAAAGATCAATTCAACACAATGCTTGCCTTGCTAATTGTCTTTTTATGAATGGAAATCAAACTAGCACAAGCTAAAGTCATACAAACAATGCACCCTTTTGTTGCAATCAAAACAAAAAGCGAAAGAAAAGAAACAATCAAAGAGAAAAACAAAATTCACACCCAAAAAGCAAAAATTGAAGAACAATGACCCTGACTTGAATCAAGATAAAGAGGTCTGTAGGCCTTTGATGACCTTCACCAAGGTTTTACTCAGCTGATGAGGAGAGAAGAACAATGCATAGGTTTCGAATTTCACTCAACAGAAAAACTCAATGAAAAAGGTGAAGAAGGCTACAAGATCCAAACAGCAAGGTGTTTATTCTTCAATCAGAAGACAGATGTCAAGGTTGAAAAGGAAGAAACACTGACTCACAAAGTTACTCAGCAGAGGAAACAGAGGCAAAATCCAAAAAAAATGCAATTCTGGAAGATTTTTGAGCTAAAGAGGGCTTGCGCTCTGTTTCCAAGGGCAAGGAGCATTATAGCGCTCTGTGCAAAGCCATTAGGAGCATTGGCGCTCTGTTTCCAAGGGCAAGGAGAATTATAGCGCTCTGTGCAAAGCCATTAGGAGCATTGGCGCTCTGTTAACACTATGACAGGGGCGCCAGGGTCTGAAACTCCAAAAATTGTCGGAAAAATAAAAAATTTGCAATCTAATTCCGACAATTATGCTGAGTGTGATGGGGTAGGGAGCCAATCAGCTCATGAAACCAATCAAAAAGGAATGAACCAGGTCTGAAACAATCAAGGGATAGAACTAGGTCAATGAGGAGAAATCGAAATAAGAAATTTTGAATTTGAGGCTATCTCCCCAGCGGAGTCGCCAGTTTCTGTTGTAGGAAAATCTCCCTGCGGACAGGTAGATCGCCTCTAAGAGCTTGACCTTAACCCTAGACAGAAAAATGCTTAACGTTGACACTGACTTCCTTTCAAATATATCTAAACTAATACATGAGAAGGAAGGATAACATAAGTACCTCTTTATCGACGTTTGTCCCTGCACGCTCCGAGTTGTGCTCCAATCCTTTGCTCCTCGTTGAGTTCTGCAGGCAAACAAGATACGACTACTTCCTACTCTATTGATATTAGCTTGAAAACAGATCTATCAATTAATGATAAGTTCATGTAACATCAGACACAAACTAGAAAGAAATAGGCCAAGCGTGTCATATTAATGAGAATAACGACAGTAGTACTTACAATCGTAGATGCGAATGCGACAACTTCATCAAGTCCCCTTCATCTAACCCTTGCTCAAAAGATCCACAACCTGGCTGACAGCAGCTTCACTGATCACTTCTCCTTTGGCTGACTGTGTGTTTCCTATGAGATCATAGGTTTCATGCTAGCAATTCTTCCTCCTTTCCACCGTCATAGAGCTTGCTTATATAGGTTGGGAGGAGCCTAACCTCTTGAGTTATGTTTAGAACAATTTGGGAACCTCCTCCTTAGATCAGGGATCTCTTGATGAAACCAAGAATTCGAGTACAACTGCCTCCTAATCTCGAAATGTCCTTTCCTCATTCTCCTCAACGGGCTAACAACTGACCCAGATTAGGGAGTGCTCCTTCAAAAGGGGCATCAGAGCGCTAGAACACTCCCTGAGAAGGTTATGGGGAGCACCAGCGCTTCAAAATTGAGCAGCACTCCTACAGAGGGGTGAGGAAGCATTATAACACTCCATGAGGCCTTATAGGGGAGCGCCGGCGCTCCTAAGGCTATTTTAGAGGAGCGTTCACCCTCCAAACTCTTGATTGGAAGCCCTTTTCAGGTGTTAAGAGTTATTTGACTCCAGTGAACCAGTTCTCCATCTTCAAACCAAGTACATCAGATGTTTTAGGTGTCTCCTTAGTGTCGTCATCATGGTGGTATGCTTAAACAACATTTGCAACACTTGTAACCAACTTGCGACACTTGTGAAAGTTGTAAGGAAGTTGCGACACTTGTGACAATTGAGAGGAATATGCGACACTTATCCAGTTGAGCAATTTTGACGTGTAACAGCAATGGTGAGGCAAATCTTGCTATAACAGATGCCCCCTAATGTGTGATATCAGAGGAGTATCTGCGATGGCCAAAATACATTATAAATAACCCAGAAGTGGAGTGGTAGAGAACCAGTTGGACGAACTCAATTGCTCATTACATTATGTACTGACTTTGCATACATGGCTTCCAAAAATACAATGCAGATCCATGTGGAAAATATACCAACAAGTGTTCAAGGCCATGAGTAGGAAACTATAAATGCGGTTACATGCCAATTGTTGTCATAGTCACGAACAAGGCCCAGTGAAACCAGTCTCAAAATCAATATGAAGATATCTATATACGATGGAGTACAATCTAATCTCCCATGATCATTGAAGTCAAATAGGTATTGGTCCAATGAAATGGAAGCAACATCTCAGGAAAGATGTGTCTACAAAGTGACGTCTTCAAGTCTTCAATACAATCCGCCAATGGTGCAAGTCTACATCATGTGAATAAATGAGTTGAGGTCGAACATGATGAGACATCGTTTGATTACCGATCATTGAGGTATATCGTTAACAAATGCGAGACAACCTACCAATGATGAAATTAGGTATCAAGGCACCGAGTACATCTCTACAAATGTGAATAAAGGAGCTCGTATCGAACATTTGAGACATCCATTGATCAAGAGACATTGATGTATTCCCATCTGTCAATGGTGAGAGAGCCTGCCACTAATGAATGCAAACCTCAACGTACTCATAAAACTCTAAGTCTCGTATCTAGAATACATGAGATGAAGTCGATGGAAAGAGACCCACTGAAAAGGAGAGCATTAAGGCATCTCTCATCAGTCAGCATGAGGAACAAAGTAGGAGCTTCATGATTTGGTGGATATCGGACGAAGAACATGTTCATGAACCAACGACCCTGTGCCTCTTTCGCGTGTGACAAATGCAAGTGGTACACGAAAAAGACCCTTTGAATAGCAGCCAATGATGAAAACTATTGAGAAAGGTGAGGAAACCACCAATAAGGCTAATGGCATCCAAGACACTGCACGAATCCGAAAGTGTGAATAGATGTCTTTCTGTTGAACACAAGGGAAACCACCCAGTCAACAACCCATGATGAAATGTCGATTGCTAGGTTCAAGGTTGTTACCCATGATTTTGGTCGTCATGATGATGTACTGATGATGGTGTAATCAGGCTCTTCATAAGAACTTTCTCCTGAGAAAAGTTACTTTCCTCACTTCCCAGGAAACTCATTTTTGAAGAAGGTTCACAGGCTGCTAATACATTTGGGTGTGAGAATGCCTGATTCTCGCAGGCTGCTTTAAGCTAGGGTGTGAACTTCTCACACTCTGTTGAATAGATAGGGTGCGAACTCTTCCTAAAGCATGGAAAAAGATGAATTCTCGATGTTTCTAGAAGGGAATCTTCTAGAAGGATGGGTTGGCATTCGAATGGTTATCCTTGTACTAGATTCCCAGATATTGTGGGATCATTCTTATCCAAGTAACTATCATATTCTCTCCTATATATTGAGAGAATTCTCATGGAAAAGGTTAAGCAAGATTCATTGGAGAATTGGTGAAATAATTGTGTGAAGGACTTAGCTTGAACAGCAGCTTGGAGACTCTAGCAAGTCTACCAAGAGGATTTGATCTTCTTCATGCAAGGATTGAGCAAGTGTGTGTGTTGGAGCCAAGAGCCATCGAAAGGAAGCTTGCGACATCAAGGCTATCAGGTTGTAATCTTTACTTTCCATCAATATGATACAGTGGCATGTCCCTTTCCCATAAAGCTAATCTCACTTTATTGTGTAATTCCTTGATCATACACATAAGTTGATTGTTGAATATATTATGCTATCTTCATTTTGGTTGGTTTGTGTTGTCTTGGTCTTGACTTCACGAGAGAACCGGAGTGAAGCGGGAGCAACAGAGACCCTAGGAAGCGATATAAAGGTATGTTACGTGTTCCTTCCTATTAGTTGATTCAATAGTCAAAACTTAGGGAAAGAGTCATGTCCTGTCCTGTTTTGTTCTAGATCCAGGTGGATCTAGAGAGATCTATTAGTGTCTGCACCTACCGATTAGTCCGATAACAAAATTGGCGACTCCACTGGGGAACAATCCATTTTCTTTGTGGTTTTTGGTGTTTTCCTGTGGCCACTTGCTCTGGTTTTACTTTTCTCCTTGCCTATTAATCTATGAGTCTTCAGGATGTCCTGATAGACCCTCTGGGTCCAAAGGCCTTTTCAAATTTTCTTTCATTTTCCAAAAATTTGATTATGTTCAGACATTCTCGCACTGCACTTCACTACAGCCTACGAGAATCTATAGAGTTCGCACTCTGCCTTTAGGTTCAGTGCGAGGTTCTCGCACCCTGCTCAAGGGCCACCTGTGAGAATCACTAATTCTCGCACTGTGTAATATTTCCAGCCTACGAACTCATTTTTTCAAAAATTTGGATTTGAATTTTGGCATCTTCAACTGCCCAGATCAGTCTAGGTGCCTCATAGGAGTTTTTTGGACCATTGATTGATGTCTTTCTTGTCTTCGTTTGCGTGCATGAACAGTCTTAGGATTTCAAGGCTCTTCTTGTCACTTTTGTCTTGACTTTCGTTTCTTGACTTTTCTTGGCAACACCATACTCTCTAATTTTGGAATCTGAGTGTATTTGATTAGTTAAGGACCGGTGATCGGTTGAAAGTTGAGTTTTCTTGGTCTTTATCATTTGCTTATTGTTTGAAAGATCATTTTTCTTATGCGATTGAAAGACTATATTGGTTTTCTTTTTATTTTTATTTTCATTGAAAGAGTGGATTGGGTTTTTGTTATTGCTTGTTCATTGGTTTTTGATTTTCAGTACTCTTGCTATCATAGTGTGGGTCCTTTTTGGAAAGTGAACAAACGTTTTTCTTTCAAAAAATCATTTTCATCTTTGAAAACATTGAAAATCAATTGTTGAAATTATTGAAAAAGACACAATAGAGAATTGTTATTGATGCGTGGTTGGTTGCATTTGCATTTTAAAGGAAATTTTGCATTGTAGTTCAAGGTTGATCTGGAAAAATTTATCTTTCCCTCCTATACATAGGATTCATTGAACGAAAAACGATACATTTCATTCTCACCCTTGCATTGTTGGGTCAGAGTCATACAACATACGTTTCACTTCCATTTCCTTTGAGTAAACAACAGCTCTTAATAACAATGCGCAATAATAAAATTTAACTAGTAACTCTTTTCTAGGGCTCTATTACACCAACATTTAGCTAGGCTAGCGCTTTGGAGTAGGAAGAGAGATAGACTCTCCAAAAGCACAAAACACACAATAGCATCTTGTGTTAGGGAGTGTTAAATTCCATTTGCAACATCTTGTCCTGGGAAGCCCTTCTCTTACAAGGGTCAAGCACGAGGTCGCATTCATATTGACAGAGTTACTCACCCTACTTTGTTGATATCAGTGTAGAGATTGCACGTATTACGGGGATCACTTAGAGGTATACCCACAATGATGAGTGGAAGCCTTTTGAGTTGATTTCGGGCTAGATACCCTGCCCTTGCATGTGGATCGTACTGTCGACTGTTCCCCCAGGCTTTATTGTTGTTGCTGGTGACCTTAGTGACCTATCTTTCTAGGTTCTTACCCGAGGTGACTGTGGAGGGGAAAGTCTTCATGGTACCTGGAATTGATGTTGACCAAACTCACTCGGGCTCCTTGGAGGGTATACCCACGATTATGTGTAGGAGCTTGCACCAGGGTGTAAGTCCGTTAAGCAGGTCGTCAGCGTAACTTTTCCACCCTAGCCCAGCCCCTTCTCATGTCGTTGTTGCGACGTTGGATTTCATCACCAACTAGTGGCTTCGAAATTAGAAGGTCTTGTTTGTTTGGTGTTGCTTCCTAGATTTTGTTTACTAGCGCTTGTTGTTTGTTTCTCGAAGTTGACCATAGGATTTTCTTCGCGAAGTTTGTCGCTCATTTACAATAGTTCCTCCATGTCGTTCACGTAGAATGCAGGGTTTATCTCTAGAGCATATGGAAGGTTCTCAACCCTTTCCCACCAGTACACCTGAGGGCTCTCCTCGGCAAAGTGAAGTCACAGTCATCACCACACCACAAGTGGAATGTATTGACTCTCTAGAGAATTTCCGGATTACTAATACTCAAGAGGACTTTCGACTTCACCCTGATTCTGAGCGACCGTTTATGCGACTGAATTCTTCTGGAGAACTCGTTGTTACATCTTCTCGATCACGAGTTGGACCCTTTCTCGGTATAGAAGGCCAAGATTTTTTTTGGTCTACAGGTGTTTTCTGACGAGACCTTTTTGGTCCAGGTTCACCCGTGATTTCCGAAATCAACCCACCTGTGATTTCTGAAATCTCTAGTATAGAGATAGTACCATTGACTACCGCTTATCACTTTACTGTCCCTACCGAAATGGCCCATCTTACAACTACTACAAGTGTTCCAACCGGATTTCCTGCGGTTAGTCTTGCTCCCATCAACACGCCGCGAACGCCCAATGTCACTCTGACAGTAAAACCTGGATACCATGTGTTGAATTCTTCTATTCATACTCCTACGCAAACTCCATCCGGCTCTCCTAGTGGTCCTTCTTCTTCTGGGCACCTTCTTCCCAGTTTTGTTCCAACACTCCCTCAATTTCCTTTTGGAGGACCTTCTTCGTCTTATACTGGCAATCCTAATCCTAGTGGTGTTATTCCTTCATTCACTCCAACTTATCAGTTTCCGGTTGGTGGACAATCTCATCAAGGTAGTATAACTCAACCTCCTCTCAGTTGGAAAATCCCAATTGGAACATTTCCCTCAATTGGCACACCACCTTCGTTGGGAGGGGCAACCCCACCTTATGGGTAAAACATACCTCCGTCCTTGGCCCAGTATTGGAATCAGTTGATACAAAATCCTCCTCAAACGTCTGGGGGGCAGTAGTTTCCAGCTGCGTCCGTAACACCCCCTAGTATGAGCCAACCATATCCAGGTTCGTTTAACCCCATTTGGGGGGTGAATGCTCAAACTCAAGCCCATGTTCCAGGGTATAATCCGATGAGCTACTATCATGTCCAACCACCACCGAATATGCCTGGATCTTCACATTATATGCAGACTGCTTATGGTCCTACAGGTTTGCCGACAGGGCTTCCTCCCCAAAACCACCAGTACCCGCAGGTGAATCGACATTTACCCTTTCTTGCCACTTTGGATCTTCCGGATTTGTCAAGGATTTTAAACGATCCTATTCGTCACTCTCCCCAATGGCCTGTTATACCAACCAAGCTTCCATCGGACATTCCTAAATTCGACGGGAAAGTGGGAGAGGACCCAAATAATCACGTTATGACTTTTCACCTATGGTGCTCATCCAACTCGTTGATGGATGACTCTATTCATTTACGTCTTTTTCAATGAACCCTCACAGGTTCTGCTGTGAAGTGGTATATCGAATTTCCCCGAGGTTTCTTCTCTTACTTCAACACCTTAGCTATGGCTTTCCTTGCGCATTACCAGTTGCCGATCTGTTATGATACCGGGATCGAGATTTTGACTTCCTTCAAATAGACTAAAGGCACTCATATCTTTGATCACATCCATGAGTGGCGAAGGAGACGACGTCTCATTAAACTTGAGCTCCCTGATCATTTAATGGCAGAATGGTTTACAAAATCATTTGTGAATGAAATCGGTAAGGACATTGCCATGGGTGGTGTTGTCACGGAAGAGCGGGCTATAAGTCGTGCTCAATATCTTGACCTCATTTACTCACAAACAGGAACCCTTTATGATTTACTACCTGACTTACCTTGTCCTAATCCTTCCAGCACTTCAACTACTCCAGTTGCCTCGTATGCAGTTGACGGTGTGATTGGTACTGCCCAAGCCCAATCACATTCTGCTTCAAGCGCAAACCCTAAATCTGCTTCTTCTAATGTTCAAAATGCTTCGTCTCCCACCCCTCCCACTGGCAAGACTTCTGAGGTAAATACCATCCAATCTACCCCAGCCGGTAAAAACAAATCTAAAAAGGGGAGAGGTAAGAATAAGGAGGGCAAAAATAATTCTCAAGTAGAGCAAACCAAAACTACCCCTGTTGACGATCAGGATAAGCGCAAACCACGATACCCTTGCCTTATCTGTGGTGATGATCACTACACGAAGGCTTGTCCACGACGTGCTGAGGTCACTAAGTTCCTTCAAGGAGCTCCAAATCCACCTGCACTGGCTGTCTTGTCCCAACCCTTCCCATCTCAACAACAGGCTTAGTTGGTCATCCATGACCAACCCTCATCTTCTACCACCTCCTATGTTTTGATGTGTACTGGTGATTCTAAGAAGAACAACGTTGCACTCACTACTCGAGCCAAAGATTATTCTCCCTCTAAGGAGAAGGTTGATGATTTACCCCCTTCCTCGGTACAAACCTCTCCTACGACTCCACCTATTAACGGTCCTCTTCATCTCGAACGATCGAGCCTCGACACAGTTCTGCGACCCCCCCCAAAGGGCGTCGTTCAGAAATTGGCTTTCAATCCTCATGCTCATGCGGCCCAGAACTACAACATTGTTGAAGATTTGGCCCAAGCACCCTCTGCGATGTCAGCCCTTGAAGTCCTTCAAAATTGTCCTGCACAACGGAAGGCACTGTTGAAATCTATCGGTGGAATTGACCCGATGGACACAAATTTAATAATATTTGACTTGGAAGATCACATTCCAAGGTTACCCCTTCAACTTGTGTTCCAGATCCAAGTGGTTGTCTCTAACAAAAACATTTTTCGAACCGTTATTGATGAGGGTGCCTCGACGTGTGTCATGTCTCTCAATTGCTGGAAAGCCATTGGATCTCCTTCTTTGAATGAATCCCAGAACACTCTTAAATCCTTCAATGGCTCCGGTTTTAAGCCCTACGGTGTTCTTTCTTCGTTTCCCATCACGTTAGAAGGAAAAACGGTCCAAGTTGAAGTGGAAGTCTTCGACACTCCCCTTGATTATAATCTTCTGCTTGGACGCAGCTGGATTGATTCCATGTGTGCAGTTGTATCGACCCTTTTCCATGTGTTACGTTTCCCACACCAAGGTAAGGTTGTCACCGTCGATCAACTAGCCTTCTTCAATTCTAATACCCGTACCGGCAACGTACCATTTATCGCTAAAACCCCACCGGGTTATGAGAATGTCGTTGTAGGCCTTCTCAAGGATTCTTCGTTAATGGGTACTTTCCCCATTCCACCGCCCGATGTTCCACACCCATCTGTTGCTTCCATCAACATGATCTCCACCTTGCCCCACAAACTTCATGCGTCTAACGACCCCTGGATAGTCCCTGACCCTGGAGATCATCTTTGTTTCAGCAACGAAATGTCGTTAAGTCCAGTTGAATCCGCCTATCAGGCCATTCAATCAACAACACCTTCTACCCCCTCTCTTGATGAGTTGTCTCCCGATCCTTTTCGTGTTATTTTTCCAACTGACGAAATGATCATGTCCATCCTGGAAGACACCCCTTGGGACGATGGGCATCATCGTTCCATCCTCTTTTTGGAGAAACATACTCTTGAGAACTACCAACGGATTTCGACCCCATCGACCATTGTCGTCATTTCGACCGTTCCTGAGTCTGGACACGATGTGTTTTCCGAAGGGAACTTAAGCAATATCTCACCCACGATTCCCATTGACATAACCATCAAACCTAGAATCATCAAAAATGTCCATATTGGAGCTTCATGTTCCTCTGATGAAATAGTCACCTATACGTCCATGTTCAAAGGGTTTCGTGACATCTTCGCCTGGAGCTACAAAGAAATTTCAGGTATCGACCCTACGATTGTGATACATGAGATTAAGACATATCCTGACGCTAAACTCATCCGGCAACGCCTTCGTCCAGTTCACCCACGTAAAGCGGCAGCTATAAAGCTCGAAGTCGAGAAACTTCTGAAAGTCGGCTTTATTTATCCGGTGGCTCTCACAGACTGGGTTTCCAATATTGTCCCGATTGAAAAGAAACAAGGTACAATTCGTGTATGCATTGATTATAGGGATATCAACAAAGCTTGTCCAAAAGACAACTTTCCTACCCCTTTCGTCGATCAGATTGTCGATGACTGCGCTGGAAGTGAAATATTCTCTCTCATAGATGGTTTCTCCGGATATAATCAAATTAACATTGTTCCTGAGGATCAACATAAGACTGATTTTATTTGCCCTTGGGGTACTTTTTCCTATCGGAAACTTCCTTTTGGTATTAAGAATGCTGGCGCAACTTTTCAACGCGCTATGTCTTATGATTTTCATGATATCAAGCACATCCTTCAACCATATTTGGATGATTTACCCGCTCATTCTATGCGCAGAGTCGATCACCCAACCCACATCCGGGCCATTTTTCGTTTGCTGTCAGTTCTACCGTATACGTTTAAATCCTCATAAGTGCGTTTTCTATGTGGAATCCAACTGTCTTCTAGGTTTTCTTGTTTCGCGTCGAGGGATTCGGGTGGATCCTTTAAAGCTTGAGGTGATCCTTAATCTCCCTCCTCCTTCTACACTTAGCCAGTTGCAAAGTTTGCAAAGGAAAGCAAACTTTCTTCATCATTTTATCCCAAATTACACCGAGATAACTGGTGGATTTATGCGGCTATTAAAGAAGGATTCATAGTTCGTCTGGGATTCCATTGCCAATAATGCTTTTGAAGCTTTGAAGTTGTCCCTAACGCGAGCTCCGCTTCTCTTTCCCCCCAATTACAGTCGCAATTATTTCCTTTACCTTGCTACCTTGGATTACACCATTGGCATGGTTCTCATCCAAGATGATGATGCTCACGACGAACATGTTATTTACTACTTGAGTCGAAGTCTCACGCCGACTGAAATCAAGTATCAACATGTCGAGAAACTAGCCTTGGCTGCCATTCAAGCCGTCCAACGCTTCCGGCACTATATCCTCTCGTGTAAGACTACGGTGATTTGTCATTGCAACCCTATGGAACAAATTTTGACACGTCAATTGCTAGGGGGAAAATACTCCAAATAGATTGTGATACTCCAGGAGTTTGACTTGGAATTCGAACGCGCCAAGTCCAAGAATTCCTTAGTTTTTGCTGAGTTGATATGTGATTTTCCCCATTCTACCATGGAAAATGTAGGAGTTGATTCATTACTCGATGAATCTCTTTTCCTTATTAGCATTGATGATCTTTGGTATGGTGATATTATTATATATTTCCAAACCCAGACTTTCCGGCCAACTTTGTCTAGTACTGACCGACGTTGCATACGCTATCAAGCTCGTCAACACATTATCCTCGGGGATACTCTTTATCGTCAGGGGATTGACTCTGTTTTTCGACATTGTCTAACGTTTGACGAAGTCGAGAAAGCTCTGAATGACTGCCATTCTGGAGCATGTGGTGGTCATATGTCTGGGTATGCTACTGCCCAGAAGATCCTACGAGCAGGGTATTTTTGGCCTTCTTTGTTTAATGATTGCATCATCGCCATTCAGAAATGCCATGCCTGCCAAACCTATAATAATAAGATTCGGTCACATCCTGCTCCTCTTCACCCTGTGGTCTCAGTTGGTCCCTTTGCGAAATGGGGCATCAATTTCATGACATGTTTCCCTCACTCGACCGGGGGGCATGGTTACATCATTGTAGCTGTTGATTACTTTACGAAATGGGTCGAGGCGATGCCGACATTTGACAACACTGGAAAGACCGCAGAATTATTCCTTTTTAATCATGTCATAGCTCATTTTGGTGTTCCCCAAGCTATCGTCACTGATCACGGTAACCACTTTAGGAATTTTATGATGTACGAACTTACTGAAAAGTTGGGTCTTCGCCATGATAACTCAACGCCCTATTATCCACAAGCCAACGACCAAGTCGAAGCGATTAACAAAGTTCTCATAAATATGCTCCGACGAATGATAGGGATTCACAAAACAAGTTGGCACACAATGTTGTTTTCAACATTGTGGGCGTACCGGACATCCGTCAAGTCCGCTACTGGGTTTACACCTTTTCAGTTAGTCTATGGTGTGGAATCCATTCTCCCTATCAAATGCAAGATACCCTCTTTAAAAATAGTTGTTGAACTCCTACCCAACACTTCTACTGAAGAAGAATGTCTATTGTATATTATGCGATTACATGAAACTCAACGTGATGCCACCCTAGTCATAGAAGCCCAGAAAAAGCATGTCAAGGCCCAATACGACAAGCATGTCAAGCCTCACATTTTTTCCGAAGGTGATCTTGTTCTTCTCTATGAACAAGATCGAGATATGTTAGGAGCTGGGAAATTTGAACCCATGTGGCGAGGTCCTTATATCGTTCGACGAGTTTTGGAAAAAGGAGCTTATGAGTTGGTAGATTACGATGGTATCCCTTTGAGTGAGCCCAGGAATGGGTTGTACTTGAAGAAGTACTATGCATAAAATCATCTATGCACTAGTACTTGTATTTTTATTGTATCATACTTCTTGTATGTTACTATAGCTTGCTTTTGTCGTTATCTGGTCTCTGCCCTTATGTGACATTGTGTTTGATTTCCAGATGTTGGAGTCTTCTCTACCCTATATTGGCTTCGCTGATGGCGCTAGTCGTAGTACTTAGAACCTTGCTTCCACTGCGTGGGCAATTTACGCCCCTACAAACGAAATTGTCTCCTTACGAGGTGTGTACCTCGGCTGTGCGACCAACAACATTGCAAAGTATAGCGCCGTTATTGAATTATTGGTTGATGCTATCTCGCTCGGAATTCGTCATTTGGTTGTGCGACTTGATTCACAGCTTGTAGTACTACAGTTAAGTAATGTCTACTCTATTCAAAGTCCTACTTTGTTACGGGTGTATTTGTGAATTCGCCTCTTGGAATGTTATTTTGATCACATTGAATATCAACATATTCCTAGATGTCTAAAAAAATTAACAAATGCATTGGCTAATTATGTATTGGACAGACATTTGAATCATTTATAAATCAATCACATCAATATTCACACAATATAAGGTAAACCGGTAGAAGTCGTCTGTATATATAACGATCAAAAGAGTTTTTTACAAAAAGTTTGTCCGAAGACCAAAATGTCAAAATCTGAAGATCATAGCTTCTACAAAGTGATGTCATGGATGACGTTCATGGTAACATACGACTTCCCGAGAAACCCTATGGAGCATTCGACTCATGGACCCTGACACTCCTACAGTATGACATTGATCGCGTCATGGAACCTCTTCCAGAGTCATGTCTAGAATATCTGCGGTCAAGCCCTCTAGATATTGTTCCACCACTTGATAATCCTCTGCATATTGTGGCATTGCCGCTACCTCTCCTCGCTGTTGAATGGGAGAAGTACTAGGAGGTCTGTAAGGCCCAACATCTGTGACATCAAAAACGATTTTGTATTAGTCTTTGGACGAACATATAAAGCAAAAACATTTGAATATGATAAAATTCACAAAAAACATTTAAAAAGAAAAATATGTGTACTTCTTACCAAGTTCCCCCCACTGAGCATCCTCTGGCAGTACTAAGTCCAGATATCCTCGAAAATCCAACCTGACATAAGCATAGTCGTCAACCATCAACATCTGTGGTTGAAGCCAGTCAAAAAAGGTATCATCATATTTGATGATCGGTCCTGCTACATGTCGGGCCATGAGCCGACACCATCTCAGCATCCTTGGATCCTTGGGAGCTGGTAAATTCCACTTAACCTGCAGTCTTAGTAAGGGAACCCTCTCAAGGAAGAAGGACACTAACAAAGATCCGTACCCAAATTGCTTCAGGTCGCCTCGTCTGCATTTGGTCAACTTCTTTTTTATACTACGAAGCACAACATCTACCCAGTTGAACACCCGAGTTTCAGTACACTCAATGGCATACTGGAAGTAACTCTGTAACGCCATGTGAGGAGTAGAACTCCCATCCATCTGAGCTATGGTGAATAGGATAGTACAGAGGGTCAAATCTCATACCCCCCAAATAGCTACTTTTCCTTTCTTTCTCTCTGCCTTGGGAATGCAGTGTAAATGGCAGTACTCACTCATGGGCATCCCACCACCTCTGCCACCAGTCAGGCTCACATAGTGCCCGCGCTGTGACAAGCCATTCAAAAAGAAAATGTCCTCAATATCTAAGGACATTGTGTGGACCCCCACATGAAATACTTGTTGATCAAGGTCCCACATACGCACCAGGTACTCTAACAACCTGACTTGGGCTCTCATGCCTGGGATACGAAAGTATTTCAGGAGCCCACAGTTTCTCAAAGAAGCAATAGTAGGTGGATGATTTCCAGCAATTGCATTGTATTCTTCGTGCTCCCTTTCACGCCATTCAAGAACCATTTTTATGGCCAATTATCTGCATAAGGAACACAAAAAGAAGATTAGCAACTTTTTTCATGATTTGGTTCTTGTTCATTGGGTAAATTTTAAAAAAAAAAATGAGCTTTTTGGTTCTCGCAGGTGCCCTGTGTGCATAGTGCAAGAACCTTGCAGGCTACTATGGGCTCACCTACGAGAATGCCCCATTCTTGCAGGTCCCGTGTAGCCCGCCTGCGAGAATGGCAGCGCACAAGTAGACCTTTCAAAATCAACCCAAGAATTAATTTTAACCAATGAAATTGCAAAATTAAACCATGAAAGTGTTAAGGACATAGAGCCTACCTCACTGTCGCTGACGGCTCACTGAATGGACACTCGTAACTCCTGCAATCTGACGCCGAACTTTGAGGGTAAAAGAGGGGTTTTGAGCTCAAATAGTGGAAAGGTAGAAATGATATGGTAAAAAGAGTATTTACTCCTTTTTATTTACTTTTACTATGTCATTTGGTTTTTTATGATTATTTGTCTATTAAACCCTAATCCCTAATGTCATTTTGAGTGTGAATTTTGTAGGCGTAATGATTTTGATGAACAATACAGGGATACGGACATGTTTTTCTTTGTCATTGTGTGTTTTCATTGTTTTTTTTATCATTTTTGTATAAAACCTCGAGCGTGGTCTTTGTCCGTTCTTGCGCTTGAAAATACATGAGAACACGATCGAGCATACTTTTATCACTTTTTCGGGCTCAACAAGGTTATATGAAAAAGGAACCCCCCTAGAGTCCTCTTTAAGCTCTTTTAAGACTCTCTAAACATGAAAAGATAGTCAAGCGACCTTGCTGTTTTCACGCTCGATAAAGTATTTCAAGTAAGCATCTAGTGAGCGATAATTTATCTCTTTTTCGGTCTCATCCAGACTATTTTACGAAAAAGTAACTAAGAGAGTTCTCTTTTAAGTGTTTTTCCAAACTCTATAATCATGAAAAACCTTCGAGTTTTCTATCTTTGGACTCGTTAAACAAACATCGATAGACCCGTAATGGGACCGAACCACTCCTTCTCAGGGTTCGTTAAACATACTCCGAAGGACTTATCCGAAGTATAATATTATATCAACAAGCATATGTTATCCTCCTCAAGCTTGTGTAAAAATGAATAGGTACTCGCTAGAAATAGTGGGGGGGAATTTGGGAAAGGGATATGTTATCATCTTCGTATTGATTGGTAGTAAGTGTCGCTCTTGAACATGACACCCCCTATTTATCATTTGAAGTCGGTTTGGGAAATCCATTTGTCTCTCATTCGATTTCCTACAAGGTCATTCCCTGTGTCGTCTTTGATTCAATGTTGTCAAATCATTGGTCGTGTCATTCATATGTTCAAGAGAAGTCCATCTGAAACCTATATTGAGTCAGTCATCTGCAATTGTTCATTCTCTCTGTGTTGGCCTTCCCTGTGTCCAGTTCAATTTACATCATACTCTGTTTCACCTTCAAAATATGTTACTCATTTCGTGTCATTAATGGTGGATACATCAAGGCCCTCCTATGACGAGTTTTGTCCCGTCGACTTCAGCTCATTATCCAGAATCAAGACTTAGAAATTATTTGGTACCTTGGAGCTTGCATGCCTCAATGGCATGTTTCCTCGCTTTCGACAGTGGGTTTACATCATTGACCCCTGATCGAAATATTCCATCGGGTGTTTGACTTCAACTCATTCATTCACACTCGATGGATTGTACTAGATTACCTTGGGAGTCATTGACATCAATGGTTATTTCCCTCGCACGTGTTAACAGTTTCATCAATGACCGGTAATCAAGTGGTTTATGTCATGTTCGACTTCAACGCATGTAATCACATGGTTAGATTCGTACTTTGGGCGATGACATTGAAGACCCTAGATATCGTCTTTCTTGTCCAGGTTTCGATGGAGTATGTATAATCTGTGACACATAGATCCACTATGTATGTCTTGTGTCTATGTCGTCTCAATTTGAATTTTTTGCATAGATCCACAGTGTATTCCTGGTGGCTATGCTATATTTTGACGGCATGGATCCACAGTGTATGATTGGTGGCCATCACCCATGTATACAATGTCATCAATCTATGATATGAGTATGGGAATGCCTACCTCATAATTAATATATATGATATTCTACAAATTCTTGGTTGTTCACAGGTTTCCAATTAGGCGTGCTCCTGGTTTCCGACACACACATGCATCTTACAAAGTCTTTCGGTTGTCACTGGTTCCAACCTCATACTTTGGGGGGCATTTTGTTACCCATGATTTTGGTCATCATCATGATGTATTGATGATGGTGTACTCAGGCTCTTCATAAGAACTTTCTCCTGAGAAAATTTACTTTCCTCACTTCCCAGGAAACTCATTTTTGAAGAAGGTTCGCAGGCTGCTAATACATTTGGGTGTGAGAATGCCTGATTCTCGCAAGCTCCTTTAAGCCAGGGTGTGAAATTCTCGCACTGTGTTGAATAGCTAGGGTGTGAACTCTTCCTAAAGCATGGAAAAAGATGAATTCTCTATGTTTCTAGAAGGTAATCTTCTAGAAGGATGGGTTGGCATTCGAATGGTTATCCTTGTACTGGATTCTCAGATATTGTGGGATCATTCTTATCCAAGCAACTATCTTATTCTCTCCTATATATTGAGAGAATTCTCATGGAAAAGGTTAAGCAAGATTCATTGTAGAATTGGTGAAAGAATTGTGTGAAGGACTTAGCTTGAACAACGGCTTGGAGCCTCTAGAAAGTCTACCAAGAGGATTTGATCTTCTTCATGCAAGGATTGAGAAAGTGTGTGTGTTGGAGCCAAGAGCCATCAAAAGGAAGCTTGCGACATCAAGGCTATCAGGTTGTAATCTTTACTTTCCATCAATATGATACAGTGGCATGTCCCTTTCCCATAAAGCTAATCTCACTTTATTGTGTAATTACTTGATCATACACATAAGTTGATTGTTGAGTATATTTTTCTATCTTCATTTTGGTTGGTTTGTGTTGTCTTGGTTTTGACTTCACGAGAGCACCGGAGTGAAGTGGGAGCAACAAAGACCCTACGAAGTGATATAAAGGTATGTTACTTGTTCCTTCCTATTAGTTGATTCAATGGTCAAAACTTAGGGAAAGAGTCATGTCCTATCCTGTTTTGTTCTAGATCCAGGTGGATCTAGGGAGATATGTTAGTGTCCACACCTACCGATTAGTTCGATAACAAAGGTGACCTACCAATGATGAAAGTAGGGACAGGGTGCATCACAAGACCAAAGTATCATGTTATTTTGAGACAAACTGAGGGTATGGTCGACATGCAAAGTTAGTATTTCTGAGGAGTGGCTAACATAGCTTGATAGATTTCCTTTGAACAAGATCATGAGACATACGGTGGACTCTGGAAGCATAGACTTAATGATTTGACAATTAGATGCAAGAGGAATCCACAATGTTCTCTATAATGGCTGGAATATTAACCAGTCGGTAGAGAAAAAAATTTAACGAGATCAACTTCCTAAGGCCATGTTAAACTCAAAATTATGATGACACAAGGACTCAATAACTTTGTGCTATGTTCAAAGGTGACACAACTGCTTCCAATTACAATATAGTACTCCCTTCCTGCCCGTCTTTTTTTTTTTTTTTTCATAACAAGTGAATGATATGATACAGAGGAGGGAACGAGTGTTGCAGGTAAGCAAAACTAGTTCCAGCAGTGGAACGTACCCATGATCAATGCAAGGAAATGCATGTGAGAGATGGACACTTAGGGTGATGTTCCCTCCAGGGTATAGGGTGTCAAATTGCAAAGGATATAGACAAGGCTCTGCTTAGTTGAGGATGAAAACTGCTTGGGCCATGGTTTATAATGCAAAGAAAGAACCGGCTAAAGGCTCAATACTGCAAGCAAGGGCATGAGATGCAATCACAATTTAACGCCAAAAAATGTCCTTTTTATATATTTTAGTCTACTTGGTGTGAAAAAGGGGTAAACTTGTGCCAAATAGATGTCTTTTCAAATCCAATTTACGAGTGTGAAGAATACAAGTTCACTTGGCGATCTTTTCCATTTTTGATAGCAAGTCGGAAAAGAGATTAACTAAGACTCATAATCTTTCAAATCCAATTTTAACGAGTGTGAAAGGGACAAATCACTCGGTGATATTTTCAATTTTTAGTAACGAGTCAGAAAAGAGCTTAACTAAGACTCGTGTTTTTTGTCTAATCAACATGTAAAGGGGGAGGCCAAGGTTCCCAACCTGGCCTTCTGCCGAAATTCAGTATCCTATGGATCAATGAAAAAATCTTGGGAAAGCCCAAAGCTCTCCAAATCGAGGAGGAGAAAGTGCTAACAGAGTACCTAGTCTTTGTTATGGTTCGAATAATGTCTCTTAGTGGAACAGACATAGGTGGGGGTATAGTATGTCCTATCAGGTCATCCCAGTCGAAGGGGACCTCATCAGAGTTCAGAGAGAGAGTATTCGGAGGAAGAATGAATCTTTCTTGTTCAGAAGGGGGAAGACTTGGAATGTTGATGATGTGACTGTAGGGTGCATCACTCTTTTCAGGGAGAGTCGTTTTGACCATAACAGACACTAACATGGTCACTTCTTCAATTATAGGTTGAAGAGGATGCATGGTAACGGGGGCAGGAGATGCTTCACCCTCCATGGAGGGGGTGAGGTTAGAGGAAAGTCTCGACGGTGAGACCGTCGGGATCACTAAAGGTGAAGTGGTGTGATGATGAATCATGGGTGTCTCGGAGTCCAAAGGGCTTTTGGGCGAGCCCCACACCTCTGGTATCTCGACAGTCACTGGGCACAAGCGAGTAAGATGGATTCCTTCACAAGTACTGCTAATGAATTTAGGCTTACGTCTGAGACATTTGGGTTTCTCGATGGGACTGGCCAAGGAAAGAGAGTCGTCTCCTGTATGATGAATAGGATTCGGAGACGTGACACGACCATGATCTAGGGTGAAAAGGATGGTGCCCCCAACATAATTGGCATAGGTTGGAAGTGAGTTGTCATCATGATTTGTAGAGGGTGTCGACTCATCTTCGACGTGACTAGCAGGGGTGGGCGATGGTACACCGATGTGGCTTACAATGGTTGGTATAGTGATAGATTGTGGTATTTGAGTCCAAGGTCCTAGAAAATATTGATTCTGAAACATTGCAGGCTAGAAAGGATCTTGGTATATTCCTTGTCCTAGCCCAGAAACATGGTGGTTTATGCCAAGATGGTCTGAAGAGGTATGGACGGGCATCATCACTAAGGTCTGTAAAGAGATCAAGGTAGGATAAGAATTATTCGAGTGAGGATATATGTTTCCCCCTTGTGAGGGTGTCCCATAAGGAAGGTAGCCCAAATTATAAAATTGATTCTCCCCATACGGAAGACCTGGGGGTACTTGAGGACCTGGTACAAAAAAAGTGTTTAAAGGGACCGACATGGCAGATGAAAGATACATGGGTGGGGTCTAATAAGCACCCATATGAGCACTGGAGCTTGAAAGAGCATAGATAGGATTGGATCCATAAGGTGGAAGGTTCCAACCTCCCATGGTAAAACGATTCATATCAAACTAATAAGTGGGCATGGGAGCGATGGTGCCCCTGGATCCAATGCTAGGATTCATATAAGTAGACCAGGGAGGGGGTTTCACGTGGGAAGGCATATCAACAGAAAAATGACTAGAGACCCAAGGTGCGGATTGAGGGTTGTAATCGTGCATACCATTGTAAAATATAGAAGGGTCTGCCCCCATGAAACGAGGAGGCATCATTGGGGGGGGTAGCGGTGAATGGAGGAGTAAAAGGCACTCTACTATCCATGATAATGAGACCAAAAAACTAGAGTCCTAGGTTCAACTAGTAATCAAAGAGAATACTAAAAAGTTAAACGGCCAATATGCATGCAAACGGGCTAAAGTGGCTGAGTGGCCTCCCTCTCTAAAGAAGGTATGCCTTGTCCAAGAGGGACCTGAGACTCCCTGCTAAATTTTGGAGGTAATAGAATTAGTTATAAGGGCCCTTATAGGCTTAACAACCAGTCGGTCAGACCCCCCCGGAGAGGTAATCCTCCATAAAGGTTGTGTGTTGTCAGACCCCTATCTGACTCAAGATACAAGCAGAATAACCCCTGCAAGTAACCTATGAGAAACCTAAGTCAAGCAACTAATAAACCATTTTATAATCAATGCACAGGCGAGCAGTCGTAAGTCTGGATCACCGTATGGGTAGAGTAACAAATCTCAAAACCTTGAAAGAACCACCTCTCACAGAGGTATGGGCACAAGCAAGATCCCCAAATATGAATAAATCCACAGAAATATCTCTGACGCTAGGTGAGTATCCAGGGGTTATCCCTTCAACTAACTTCGTGCGAACTCATGATTAACTCTGGTGTGAGCGGATCCTCTTGATATTACCAATTATACAATGGATTTCTCAACTCCCTATCTCAGACACATAAGTTGATCTAATTTCCTTGGAGAAGTTAACTCACAATATCCTATTCCAAGGCACTAAATCCTAGGCTAGTTTGTGCACCCTAAAAAATAAAATCGTGACTAATCAATTTTAGTTTAAAGCGTAAATTTAATTGGTCGTGATTACTGAAAGAGGTATGGAAATGAAACTCATGGTGTTATGACTCTGCATGAAAATAAAAATAGATATAATGCAAAGCCTAACCTTAACTTTTCAGTGAATGATATGCTAAATAAAAACAATACAATTTTCAATTTTAACTCTACAACTTAGAAGAAAAATGCAATCTTTCGATAAATATGCTAAGCTAATGATAAAGGTTCCAAGACAAAAAATACCAACCAATGCAAAATACCTATTTTTTTTTGTATTTTCAATGTATTAAAAAGAAAATGCATGGACTGATAAGCGACTTGATATATAGCGTCTACTATGTATAAAAGCAATCACTCGAGCAGAATACCAAGCAGCTAAGAAGACAGCCCAACTACCAAAGACAAATCAAAAATGGAAAACAAAGAGAAAGAAACTGCCCAAAAATTCAACTCCAAAAAGGTTTCATGTCATCCCAGATAATATCAACGGGTACCATTTAGACCTAAGAAGGCTTAGTGATCCTCAAAACCTACCCAACAGTCACTAAACCAAGAAAACAAGCAAGGGGGAAGTGGTATACACTCCTGTTCAAGAGAAAAGGGTGTATATACACCTCTTGTAGTGGGACAGCAAGTGTATACACACGGATGTCAGGGAAAAAAGGGTGTATATCTTTTAAAACAAGGCTAGGCAAGGTTAAAAGGATGAAAACTTGGACCCAAAGTGAACAGACTATGTCCAACTATGATACAACAAGAAATACAAAGGCAAAAGAGCAATGTAAGAAGGAAAAATACTTCAACCCTTAGAATGAAGATCTCTCCCTAGTATGGTCGCCAATTCTGTTACAAGGAAAAAACTCTCTATGTCCAAGGGTAAACCACAACAGACAGATATGACTACAGAAATCAACTCAATTCCAACATGTGCTATCTAAACTAATGTGAAATACAAGGAAGAATCCTACCTCAATCTAATTGTTTGATGTCATTCCACCGTTGAGCACTTTGACCCAAAGCTTTACACCTGCAAGAAGTTCTCAACAAACAAGCGATGCAAGTATATAGTGACAGTATATGAAATGAGTTAGCACATTAGATAGAACAATCCATTAATAAACATTACAAACATGCCCATGGATAATAATTATATATTTGCAACATATCGATAGGATGGGAAAGGATTATTTCTATTAATAATTGATCAACAGAAGTATCAACATTACAGACTTCTGTGTCGACACAGTTCGAAACCAAGAAACCAAGTTCCTTCCAACTGGGTCTCCACCACTTTAATCCTCCACCAAAGGCAAGCTCATAGCAAAGAGATAATGAGGTCCTCTTGACAATAAGGGAATAGCTTGGGGACTGAACACTGTGTTCAGACTTGAGGGACAAAGGGATGCAGACTCAATATGAAGTAATTTCTCCAGAGTAACTTTGCTCTCAAAGTTGAATGCTTTCTCTCCTTTTTCCATAGCTCGAAATTGTTCTCTTATAGCCTCCAGAATGCAACTGAAGGGCCGAGTCAGAACGTTTCCAGTATATAGAAGGACAAAGATCGGAGATCTTCTGTCATGACATGGAAACCCAACCTCATTTTGTATTTTTTGGCACAAATCCCGATATACACGATCTGTAGTGGAGCAGCAAGCGTATACCCATCTTGCAAAGAAGTTAGGAAGCGTATATGTGGAAAAATATATAATTTTGGCTCTGGGTTTATCAAAAAGGGGGTTGATAAGTCTGCATAGGGAAATGGAAAAAGGCCCTATGTGCAAGATAGCAATGGTGAGGCAAATCTTGCTATAACATGAACCAGAGAAAACTATGCTTGTGACTTCCCAACACATGGTTCAAGGATTCACATAGTTGGTACTTAGCCCCCAGCTTAAGAAGCTAGTGGCTCAACTCCAGCATGAATTCTAGAGGCTGGAAGCATTTCCCCCCAAGCTTCGTTTCGTTCAACTGCAAAAGCGGATGAGATGAAGCTTCAAATACTAGACGAAGGACTTGACTCAAATAGAGAGGGGGAACAAATCCATTTCATTTTTTAACGAGCTTGACACAAAAAGAGGAACTATGCTTGAGAATCCAAGTTCAATCCCTAGACCTTTGTTTCATTTTTTAACGAGCTTGACACAGAACATGAACTATGCTCATAACCTATGTTTCATTTTTTAATGAGGTTTCCATAGAGATGTAAAACTATCCTCGTAACTAGTTTCATTTTTTAACGAGCTTGAAATCAGAAAACTATGATAAAAGATGGTTTCATTTTTTAACGAGCTTGAAATAAAAAAACCATGCCCATCTCTCTTCTTGATCAGATTTTCCAAGAGGGTAGTGCTCCAAAAGGGCACCATGTCAAGGGACAAAACTCGGTCATGGCTTCCAAGAGATCGCCATTTGATGGAAGAAACACACTTTGGAAGGAACACATGTCGAGGTTCGTGATAGGGGTAAGGAGGTCAGGCTCCAATATCCCTACCGAAGAGATCACCATGTCAACTAATGGATCTAAGTCATAAGAAACATATATTACAATGAGAGGATCGTCGTCATCGGTAGGTAAAGACATGGGAGACAATGCCACATAATTGACTTGTGGCGGGGGCGACACTATCTATATATACGAACCATTTAGGGATGTAATCCACTCATTTCTGATGAATGAAAGTTGATCAATAGTCACAATTCTTCCATCATGAGGGAAATATATCAAAAGAAAAAGAGTGGGCACAATAGCTTTCATGGTATACACATAATCCTGCCCAAGGAGTAAAGAGAAATCCAAGGGGTCTTGGACTACCATGACATCAATAAAGACAGTTTTCCCTCCCAAGCTTATAGGAAAATGAGGAATGTTCCCTAATGGTTGATTGGTTCTTCTGTTGAAAGCTAATAGATTCTGCATAACCGGTGCAAGCCGAGGACAACCCAAAGACTACCAAGCAATAGAGGACAAAATACTAATGGATGCACCTTCATCTATCAGCGTCTGAGGAACGTCCCGACCACAAACCTGTACTGTAATCTGGAAAGGAATGTGAGAGGGAACACGAGGTCCAGTTAGCACACCCCAATTAAAAAGGATGGACTCATTACTTGGAGGGAGTTCCACGGGAGAAGGAGGAATGCCTCCCAACATGGTAGATTCTGTATCAATGAGAAAAACATGGGCAATGTCACGTTTACTCTCTAGCGAGAGAGTAGGATCGATTGATGATGATATCAGATCGACCCCTTGGGTTTCATTCTCTAAGGGGAGAATGGGGTCGACGGGTGGAAATGGATCGACCGTTTGAGTTTCACTCTCTAGCGGGAGAGTGGGATTGACCGAGGATGGGATCGGATCAACCGCTTGGGTTTCATTCTCCAATGAGAGAGTGGGCTTGATTGAGGATAGGATCAGAGCGATCACTTGGGTTTCACTCTCCAAGGGGAGAATGGGATCGATGGGTGAAATTGGATATACCACTTGGTCAACTGGTCCAACTAAGGACGTGACCATATTGACTACCTGATCAACCGGACTGACCGATGGGGGAACCAGATTGATCATTCCATCAACTACAGGTGGGTTGAGAGAAAGCTTGAGATAAGCAGCTAGAAGTTGAGGTGGTGAAATAGTCATGTCTTCCAATAATTTTGAGGCTTTGTCCATACAAGGGCAAAGGTGAGTTTGATGAATCCCTCTGCATAAACTACAAGGAAACTTGACTCTACTTTTCTTCTTCCCAAGGGTATTTTGACTAGTTGACGGGAGGTCATCAACATGTTGTTCAGAGGCTGATGGCATGGATTGGCGAGGGTGTGTAGAATATGCTTATATAACCTTGGATAGACCAGGGCAATCCTTAAGAAGATGGCTACCCTTACAAAGCCTACAAGGGTACATGGGCTTATGAGTTGTTTGGGTGATCTTGACATCATCAACACTCCTAGCATGATTAAAAGTAACTGGTTGTTTTCCAACATGTTTGACAGTGGTTCGAAGTTTGGACCCTTGCTTATTTTTCTTCTTCTTATTCTTCCATTTCTTCTTCTTCCTATCCATCGAGTTACTAGCTTCAGAGCTTTCACTCGGCGAAGAATATGAAACTGAAGAAGACCTTGCAAGTGAAGAAGACAAAGAAGATATTACTGGTGAAGAAGGTGAAGGATCAACATGAGGCTGATGTTCTTGGGGGGAAGTGCTTACAAATGAAGAACCAACTGCATTCAGGACTACCTAGGTGGAAAACAACCATATCAGTAATCCAATTGTGAGACCTGGAAGGCTCAAAGTAGCGATGTGAGGAGGACCAATGTTTCCGTAAGAAGGAAAAACAAGAGGTTCCCCTGGAAAAGGGGTTCCCTCATTGGTCATTCTGGGAAGTGACACCATTAAAAACAAAACCAACCTAGATTCCTCTAGGGAAAACAAACAACGCACGCTAAAAAATCTAGTAAGCAAGCAAGCAAACAAAACCTTCTCACAATGAGCACACTAGTCGGTAATGAAATCCAATGTTAAGAGAACAAAGTAAGAAGGGGCTAAGATAGAGCGGGTGGAAAAGTTACATTGACAACCTGCTTAACGGACTTACGCCTTGGTGCAAGCTCCCACACATAATCGTGGGTATACCGTCCAAGGAGCCCGAGTGAGTTTGGCCAACGTCAATTCTAGGTACCGTGAAGAGTTTCCCCTCCACAGTCACCTCATGTAAAGACCCTAAAGAGATAGGCCACTAAGGTTACCAACTACTACAGTGATGCCTGGGGAAACAGTCAACAGTTCGATCCACACGCAAAGGCAGGGTATCTAGCCCGAAATCAACTCGAAAGGCTTCCACTCATCATCGTGGGTATACCTTCAAGAGACCCCCATAATACGCACAATCTCTACACTGAGACCAACAAATCAGGGTGAGTAACTCTGCCAGTCTCAATGAGACCTCAGGTTTGACCTTCTGTGAGAAGGGATTCTAGGAAAAAATGCAATAAGTGGATTTAACTGCTCCCTAACTCAAGATTCTATGTTTTTTTGCATCTTTGGAAAGTTATCTTTCACACCTATTCCAAATCCCTACAACTAATCTAATGTAGGTTTGCTACCAGAAAAAATAAAAAATGTCTAATCAATTTTTATAAGCGCTTTATTTTATGGTTGTTGTTACTAAAGAGGAAAATGGCATGGACAATATGGTGTTTTGACCGACTCGAAATTTATGCAAAGAGATGAATATGCAATGTTTTCATTTTGATGAAAGCTATGCTACGAGAAGGAGAAAACATTTATCATTCCCAGATGCACAATGTCCCAAAATTTATTAAACTCATCAATATCAAGATTCTCAAGAAATGAGAAAAAGAGACTGTACACC
>ML789615.1:203094-217886 GCA_009831015.1 Picea engelmannii | reverse complement strand
CCCCCCCCCCGGGACCATGAGGGGGAAAAAATTTCAAAATTTAAGACCAAAAAATTCCAAGAATCATGCAATTTCGCTAATTCAAATGAAAGGATGCCCCCAATCTAATATAAGGCAAGAAATTACAATTTTTTGTTTCAAAGAGACACTAAAACAAATATCAAATCACTTCAAAACAAAAACAACGCAAACTAAGTTTCGCTTTTAACATGATCTATTCAGAGAAAGAAGTATTCTTTCACTAAACAATTCTAAAGAAAAACGATGCTTTGTAACAAAAATATACTCAAAGGAAGATATCAAGTCTTTCAAAAACAAACAAAGAAAAAATAAGGTAAATATGGTTGAAAACATATTCAAATTTTATCAAGCAGACTGTAATCAGACCCAACAAATCACCCCAAAACCATATCACAGATCTGGGCAGGGAAAACCACCAAAAAACATTTTTTTTCAAAATTTCCGCAGGCGGGAAGCCTAACACACTGCGTAAATCCTTGATCACCGCAGGCCAGATATGGGTAGGGTGCAGAGTTTCCGCACTGTTCTAAACAGGTAGGGTGCGTAAATCCCAAGTCGTCAGACTGTTCCTCAAAGCAGGGTGTGGAAATAAAAAAAAAATGGAAAAAATTATAAATTAAGAAAGTTTTCCAGTGAGGTTTAACAGTCAGAGAGTCAAGATGGATCTCCCAGTGACTCAGAAAATAGAAACCAAGAAATCAAAGCAATAAATCAAGACAAACTAGGGAAACAATATGTTCCCCAGTGGAGTTTCCAATTTTGTTGTAGGATAAATCGGTGAATGCGGACATAAACTAATCTCCCTAGATCCACCTGGATCTAGAACAAAACAAGACAGGACATGCCGCTTTCCCTAAGTTGCTACCATTGAATCTACTACCAAAGAAGGAATAGATGACATACCTTTAGACATCGCTTCCTTATATATTTGTTGTTCCTGTTTTTCTTCGGTGCTCATGTGATATTGATTCTGCAGTGAGACACAAACCAACCAAAGTGAAAGAAGAGAGAATATATTCAATGACAACCTATGCATATGATCAAGAAATTATGCAATAAAATAAAGATAATTCTATGGGAAAGAAGCATGCCACTGTATTATATTAATAATAGGAAGATAGATTACAACCGGATGCCTTGATGTCGTAAGGTTCCTTCCAACGATTCCTTGCTTCCCACACACTTTTTGCTCCAAGGATTATGAGACCATGGATCTGATAGCTACTCACAATCTATCTTGACAAAGAAAATCTCAAAGCCAATCTAACCAAGCTAACAATCTCAATCCAAACTCAGATACAAAACTCAATAACTCAACCAAGCTAACTTTCTCCATGAGAGATCCTCTCCTTTTATAAGTTGAAGAGGATAATGTGAGGAGGTTAGGATGATCCCACTAAATCATGAAAGTGAGTAAGATCCAAACCGTTCAGAAGCCACCTCACTATAGAAGCATCGAGAAGATTCTCGTTTTTCCCACGCACAGGAGGCCGCCGCACCCTAGCTATAGTGCAGCATGTGGAAACTCTGCAACCTAGATATAGAGCAACTTGCGGAAATTAGGCATTTCTGCACCCTGTGTATATAGAAACCTGCGGAAATCCTCCAAAATAAGGTTTTTACAAAGGAAAATACAACTTCTTCTCTCAAGGAAAGTTCTTCTCCCTTCTTTCTTCAGGAATTCAGGCTATTGATCTTTCTAAAGACAAAGGATAGGTTTGCATCATTAATGGTCATAATGTTGATGAAAATAATGTGTAACAACTGGCTCGTCCCTATGGATTATCTTGACAGTGGTGTTGGTTTTGGTATTTAGTCACTGCATTGGTTATTATGACATTTGAATTGTTAACCCGACATTAGTTATAATTGATTAAGTCACAACAATGCTTTGTGCGTAATGTGTGGGTATGTGTGTCATTCCTACAATGTGTTAGGTTGAGTTAATGATTGTTGTGACTGTGGGTTTTAAATTTCCAAATGTGAGTATTGCAATCATGGTGATTATGGTGTGACTATCCACTGTATACGCTTGGATATTACTTGAGTGTGCCATCAGAGATGGCCATAGGTTTTTAAACAATATGGTTCTGTTGAAATTTGATTGATTTGAGAAATGGAGTTAGGCATACTGTCGTTGTCTCCATGTATTAGATTGATAGCTCAATGTTGTGATGTTTATATTCAGATTAATTAAACATGTGCAGTCACATAAATGCTCTTATGATTTTTTGAATGGTTTGTGTATCCTACAACATCGTATAAGAGTAAAGGGTGATTGTTGTGCATTTAAATGGCAAGTCGGGATATATTGCGGATTGTGTTTTGACTGTCCACTATGTATGGTTGATGGATATCATGCATTGTTTCAGAGATGGACACCGATTCTGTGACAATATAGTCTCATTACGACTTAATTTTTAAAATAACTTAAGGAATGGAATTGGGTGTGATTTTAATGTCTGTGTTGATTTGAAGAAATGATTCATGGAAAGTGGTTAATGTTTTCATAGAACAGATTGGAACAAGTGATTGTGTGTTCATTTAGAAATTGTTTTAAATACTAACTAGGACAATCGAGAAGAAACAGAAATCTTACAGGTTATTGTGGAAGGCATATTTTCTTGTTTTGATGACACTATGTTAAAGATCTGATTACAAACAGTGAGCAAGTTAATGCACAGAATTGATTGAATTATACACAATAATTTTTCATTTGATCATAGTGATTATTTGGTTGGTGTTATTTCCTTTTACATTTGATATAGAATGGTTTTATGGATTACTTAATTAATTTTATGAACAGTATCCACTCTCTTTCCCTACCATTATTTCGCTTTTCGCTAATTACATTCATTTCTCACTCCCTGTTCTTAAAATTTAATTACAGTTAAGAATAATTTTGTATTGAAGCAGTTTGAAATTGCATTTTCTTGGTTGGATCACGGTGATGTTTTCTTTGGTTTGCATTATAGTTGATTGTTTGTTCTCCTTGAGCAGTAACCATGTTCGTTTCCCTCTCATTTTATCATGTTTCACTCAATACAAACCCCTCGCATATCCCAGGACCTTTTGTTCACCCCCTGCTCATTGACAACAGTAAACAATTTGTATGGATTGGATTGCATGAGTCTGATATGTTTCTGAGCCAAAATTTATTTCATATTTTGAAAGAGTTGTCATGTATGGTTGTTAAAGGAACTATTTTCTAATCAATTATGCATACAGGAATGATTTCTTCAAACAAAAGTCTGAAAACTGAGGCGCACCATGCCCCTATCAAGGGGAAAACCACTACTGCCCCTTCCTCACCTTCAAATGATTCTGATAAATCTGTGTCCTCCCACATGCATTGGAGGGATGATTGTTCTCAAGTGATCAGTGAGATTAGGCCTAAAGGCTCAGTGCAACCAAAGGCAAATTCAGAGAAATCAAAGGGTGACAGCAGCAACCAAGGAAATATTGCATCTCAGAGTGGAAAATATGGTTTTTGAGTTTTATTTTATTTATTGTTGATGACAATTGACTTCAGAGGCTTTGGACAACATGCTTTCTTTGGATATATGAGTAATATATTTTTTAAAATGATTTCAAATATCAATGAGATAAATTTTCAAATATGAATGTGATGATGGGACTCACAAGGAGGGGTGTTTTTCTTAATTAACTATTTATGGTATGATTGTTAAGAGCTAAATGGGAGTCACAAGGGGTCACACCTACTAGTTATTATTTATTTATAACCCTTATTATGATTTATTAATTCCCCCCCTAACTAAAAATTTGGTTGAGTTTTTAGTTAATTTAACTAATGAGTTAGTTCAACTACTTCAACCAATTATAATTTCTTAAAGGCAAAAGGAAAGGGAGGAACAAGAGGATATCAGGAGAAGCATACTAAGGTTTTCTCTTTGAGTTTATGTTGAGATAGTTCAATTTTCATTAATTCATTAATTTATCACAAGCCTAGTTCTTATTTTATGATAGTAGGGTCTTATTGTAGAAAACAACATTCAGGGTTGAATTACATCATCCAGACACTTGTTTTTTAGAGGTGTTGATCTATCTTTGATAGACTGTGTAGACTTATCTATTTGTGAAATAGTTTTCATGACTGACAAAGGCTATTGTGCAAAGTCCAGTGGGAAGAAAACTGTGGCAAGTTGATCCAACTTTTAGAGTTCAATTTTTCGATTTTCTGTTAGAGGTCCTTTTGTATGCTCCAATGGCGATGTCTAAGTTTGACTTTGGTCCAAAATTTCTTCACAAAATTTTGTAAAGAGAGTGACTCTTTAGTGAATTGGAATGAAATAAAGGATTGCTTTATGTCTCATCTGTCTTGATTATCATCTTGGTGTCTTTGTTTCTATCTCTGCATTTATTTCAGCAACTGTTATATTCAGAAAATCACATAAATAATGAATTTTCCAACAAGTTTTTATTTATAAAAAGACTAGCCTAAGCCCTTGTAATCAATACTTGTGAGTTAGGATATTAATTTTGATGGCTATAAACATAGGGTGACATTCCCATCTATTTTCTTTGGCCAAGTAGAATATGAAAATGCTTGAGTAAGATAATTTCATATGTTTTCCTCAACATTTATTTGGCGACCATATTGGGGAGATCTTCAATATCTCTCTGGTTAATTTTTGTACTCGGTTATCATCGAATACATCTATTTTTCTGATATTGATTCTTTGACTGTTTTATTTCTTAATGATTGTGCCTGTTTCAAGGAAGCCCAATATTGAGCCCGGTCTTCAAGATCATACCAACATTTCTTTGAACTTGTTTAACACAATTTTAGACACTGCCAATCCTCGTGTTGAGCTTAATCATTCATGGGAAGCAATTGAGTGAGATATTAGTGCCCAAGAACATTGGGAAGCTAGACGTAGACAGCCTAGAAATCAGCAGTAACCTTCATGTTCCTTCTGTTTTGGATTTTCTTTCATGTCCTTAGACTCTCGTGTCTCTAGAAGAAGAAGATGCTTATCACCTGAAATTAATCCTATTGCTGAAATAAGTAGAAGAAACGTTGTGCTATCTACCCAACAAAGTGCTCTAAGGAGAACTTTGTCTGATTATTCAAGTTCGTCTTTCTATCCTTCACCTATCATCCACGATATGGCACCTAGTGGTGGATCTTGTGGCACTGGAAGTTCTTCCTCTTCTCAATATTCATCTTCGTCAGTGATTGGTAGCTTATATAGCCATCATATCCCTGTCCAATCTACCACAAATCCCACCAAATTAATATAAAAGTATGGGATTTTTCAGTTTGAAGAAGATGACAAAACCACACCGTGGCATGTGTCCTCTCCTATTAACTTAGCACCTGCAACCCGTCCACTTCCTAAATTCAAAGAACATCTTCCTAGGTTTTCAAGAAATAACACTGTTACTACAAACAAACACCTGGTGGCATTTTCTAATGCTTTTCACAACATATGAGCCAATGACAATGACACTTGCATGCGCTTATTCATCAATTCCTTGGAAGGAAAGGTTGTGGCCCATTTCTTCGACCTTCCTCCTAATATTCTATTTACTTGGGAGGAGTTAATTTACTGGTTCAGATCCACTTATGGGAAATCTAAAAGCCCATCCGAGAAGTTACAAGAATACAATAACATCGCCTATAAGGATAGTAATACCATAAAGTCCTTCAACTTGCATTTCACTAATTTATACAATCAGATCCCTGAACTCATTTGACCTCAAAACCAAGACGCTTTCATGCATTACTACAATGCATTACCTTCCCCCTACCATCATGGGCTTGAGGAAAATCCATTGATAATCTCGGTTCTGCTCTGCATGCTTGTTTAGAGTATGAAGAACAGCTTGAAAGAATAGGTCTTCCTCAAGGATAATCGATTAAACAAACAGATATTTCCTCCCTCTTATAGCTAGTACAAGACATGAATAATCATATGATAGTTTTCGAGCGAAAGGGGATTGTCTTGCCTCTCACCCCTGGAGCTTCATCCTCTTCTGCACCTCCCTTTAGAAACCCAATTGAAAATAGTTTTCAACCTAAAACTATCTTGCCTCGAAGTTGGTGTAACTTCTGTGAGGAACACCATGAGGAAGCCACATGTGAGGTAAGGAAGAGTGTCAGAGATAAGATCTTTGGTAAAATACTAGACGCTACTATCGTTTTCCTAGATTTTCCAGAGCCAGAAGATGCCATGATCATCAATAATAGGAACAAAGACTATACTCCCAAGGGAAAATTTGATCCTCCCCGCAATTCTCCTAGCCCGAGCTCACCCTCACGCACTTCTACTATTCAGGTTCCTAAGGTTCCTGATAGTCAAGGAACAACTTCCCCTCTCCCCTCTTCCAAGTACAATATCTTGAATCATTTGGCCAACATCAAAGCAGATGAAACCCTTCTGGACATGGTTGTCATCCCTGAGCAATAGAGGCATCTGAAACAATTCATGGAAATAAAATTTTATGCTATAGCCAACCTCTCTGAAGAGGTGAACAAAACGGATTCGTCTGTAAATAAAGTATTTGTACATAAATTTAGATACCCTTTAAAAAAAAACCCTTTTATATTTCATTAAATATTATGGATAATGTTGCCCATTGTTTCCTCATTGATGGCGGTTCAGGCCCAAGTGTGATGTCGAAGATTATTATGGAAGAAATAGGCTTGTCTTGTACAAATGAAAATGCCAGAAGCATGCTCTCCTATAATAGTCTATAACAAATAACCATAGGTGATATTAAGGATGTAACCTTAGTTTTTTGTGCACACCTTGAAATAAGGACAACCCTTAGTATTTAGGTAATTGATATGCCAATAATATATTACTCAATCATCTTGGGAAGAGATTGGAAAGCCTTATCGGGTGGATACCTCTCACTCGACGAAACACATTTATCCGTTCCTCGGAACGGTAAAAACATTACAATCCTTAGAGAGGGAAGGATTTCACCTTACATAGAAAGTGTCCCACAGCCTAATGTAAATTATATCGAAGAGGACATAGGAGTGTATTCCATATTTATTGAGGAGGATAACACTCCCTTGGAACAAATTGATTTAGATGGTGGTATGTGGCACATGCACTTTGATGGTTCATGCTCCAATGAAGGTAATGAAGATGGAATTATCTTGATTTCTCCTGTAGGAAAAATCCATAACTTTTCTTATAGGTTGGAGTTTGCTTGCATGAACAATGTAAATGAATTCAAAGATTTATTATTAGTGTAACGACCCTACTTAAATAGATGAATATGATTATTAATTATAATTAATTTAATAATATAACTGTCCTAAAAGATTAGCTAAACCATAATTATTTCTTAAAATAACATTAACTAATTAATTATTATTAATTAGTTATTCATGATTGTCAATGATTAATTTAAGTATTAATTAACTCATTAATTAATAAGGTAAATAAATAAAAGGAGGATAATAAATTATATTATTAAATTAAGTTACGTACCCAATACGGGATAACATATTAACTACAAGGGATAAGATATTAAATAAAGGGGATAATGGGGCATTAACGGGAAAGGATAAGAAGGTAATAAATGAGTTAGGTAGGGAGTAAATGAGGCGAGGGGAGTCGGAAGGAGGGATATGGAGGGAAGGAGGTGGACGAGAGGTTGGGGGGATGGATTTTGGGAGCTCTAGGATTTGCAGAGAGAGTGAAATTTTGGGAGTGGGATTGTATCAGTGCACCGGGGTTGCTGGAGGTTTTGGGCACGGGGGCCAGGATATCCATATGATATTCTGGAGCTAGGAAGTTACCTAGTTGGCAGGGAGGAAATAGGTTTTGGGCAGTGTTTTACAGTGCAACAGTGGTGAAGAAGGTAAAGGACAAATGGAGAGTTAATAGCATCAGGTTCAGGTATTTATTTAAAATTATGCATTGTATTTTTTTTATGTTTAATTAATTTTATTATTATTGATAAATTTGAATGCAAATGTGCTAAATGAAGGAAACTCTTGAATTGTACTGCTATGTTTAAAATAAATGGTTTTTGAATTAATTCGGCCCCTACATTTGGTATCAAAGCGTCTTAGTTTGAAATCTGGGCCTATGGGCCAAGTTCCCAGCTCCAAGCTCTAGCTCCAGTCCCACCTAACCTGCAAACCAAACACACTATTATTTTGATAATAGATAAACAAATCTAAATATAAATAAACAAAATGAATTGAAAAATAATATTGCATTACACATCCTATAATTGTTAGTCCTGCATATTTTTCTGAAATGAATTATATTTTGTATTTTGTACCTTCAGTAAAATTTTACTATTCACTTTAGGAAACTAAGAATTTTGTATTGCCTCTTTCTTGATATATTTCTTCAATAATTTAGATTTCTAAGAAACTTATTAAATAAGATTTTAAAATTTAAACTTTAGCAGAGTTCAATCTCTAAAACGCCTTTCACAATAACCATAAAAATAATGCTAAAAATTGTTGCTAATGAAACCTCAATAATTCTAAAAATAATAAGCCAGTCGTGCAGCACCTGTGTGAAAACAACCAGTGCGCGGAGCGATCTGTTTCACTCTTTTTCCGTTCAGGCTATTCTAATAAATTACTATTCTACATCAGCCAAAGGTTATCCCTCATTGTTTCCTGAATATTTAAATACTAGATCCTAGCAAGATCTAAATAAAAACCCCACCCACAAGTTTCATAAGCCTAAAAACACTAGATAATTTGGTGGAAAATAAAGTTGCCTGTATTCCTCCTTCAGAGTCTTGAATTGGAATTTGATTTGCATTGCATAGAAGGCAATATCATCTTATCTTTGTTTTTAACCAGGTTAGACAAGCTTGAGATGCCCTGAAAACTAGAGAAGCAGTCTTTTTCATGTTGTGCTCAGAAGTAATTCGTTCTGCACTACATAAAAGAAGATCAAGGAGTCAAAGAATCATAAAATTGGCCAAATTGAATAAGATCATCTAGTCAGATACATCATTTGCAAATCAATTTCTTCTGCTCTCAAATGGGCCTTAATATCCCTCTAAAGAAGTGGTCAACGCCAAGGATAAGAGCATTGCAATAGTAATTTCCTCTCTTCTACCTCTTCTGTATAACTGCTCGATGCAAGTTTATAGGTTCAACCATTCCATTCATGCAGATAAACATGAGCCATTGTAACAACTCATTCAAAGAGGTATATAAGTTTAAATATAATATAGTGTTATCGATTACAATGAGAACTGATTTCTCACACATTGCAAGGCTCTGTACTACTATTATACTTGATGGCTGATTATAGCCCACCGTGTTAGTAAACCAAACTGCTACTATAGTTTTTCACCCAAAATGGATGCACAGCTAGACTCAATGTTCATCAAACATCTTGATTACTATTCCAAGTCAATGGTAAAAGCTTGTACAGACCTCTCCAAATATGATCCATTATGATCCTCTATGGGTATACTTACAGAGGTAAACCCACCCCTGTTTGAGCATCCATACAAGAACTTGGGTATGCAACCTACTTTTACTGGGTCAGTGATATTACACAAAGTAGATTAATAAGTCTAAGTTTAATATAATAATAATAGTATAACAGACAATAGTTGTTGGCATATCTACAATAACACACACAAAGAAACCCATGAAATAATGGAAGCATCAAATTTACCATATAGTGATTAGCTAGCCCATAATCTAATAAGCAATAATCAATAATGTCTCTAAGACTGCAGTCGCCAATTGGGCATTGACTCACTCGTGAGGAGTTGTATACCATCCACTACGGTTCAATTCTGGCTGTGGTGTGCCCCATCTGAAGGGCATAAGATTCAAAGGGATGAGGCCAGGTGTAATTCCAGGAAATTTTGATAGAATAGCTACCCCTCGACCTGACATCTAACCCGAAAGGAAGCCGGCAATGACTCAGCAGATGTTTATTGCGGCGATTTTTTTTCAAATAACAATAAAATAAGTTAAATTAATATACAAAAAGTAATGCTCAGGAAAAACGCTTCAAAAAGAAAGGTTACGGCACCTAAAGAAATTGAGGGAAGAATAGTGCAAATGGTGCCACTGCAGTTACCGTGAGCTGATAGTTCAAATGGTCCAGATGGCCAATACTACAATCTCTTACATGTCAGAAAGTTATGAAAACACCGATTTTCTACTAACAAATGAATGTCATTAAACACATCAAAAAGGAATATGGCAAGTATAATATCTAGACCACACTCCTCCATTACTTCGGTATTATCACTAAGACTGGTCTATTAACTGGAGATTTTCAAGAAAAAAAAAATTGAGCTGATAAGACTTACTTCCACACAATCGCCTGATTTTGCTACTACCCTTTTAATGAAGACGTCTCCTGCACTGTATCCATTTTTCTGTAAAGCTGGGGGAGCCTTGAATATTTTCCCCAACGACGCACACCCTTCTCTGGTGTTCTGCTTCTTCCATGATGGACAATACTCGAGCTTGCACTCCCTCACTGCGGCCACAGCCTTCTTCACCCAGAAACCCGGACGGGGCCTGTGTTTTTCATATGAGGGAGACGATAATAATATATTTCCAGCGGCCTGTGAGAATCCGCAAGCTCCAGCAAGAGACGTAGTGAACAATATCGGGCAGGTGACTATGCATTGTAAAGCCATTTGTATCAATTTCCAAATCCAGCGAAGTAAACGATGCAACTCTCTGTCTGAGTTTAACAATGAGCCAATGAAAGCGCCATTCAGAGCTCCATTGTACGATTGCCCACCAAATCGATCACTCAATCCGCAAATTTGATGTTCTAAGAACGATCTGAATCAATCCCAGATGGACTTTAAATGGCACACAGCTATTCGATTTTCCTGCAAAACTACGCAAACGCAGGCAGGAATTGAACCCCACTATTGGGATACTTTATCTCTTGTTAAACTTCAGTCTGAAAGCACAAGAAATAATTATTCTGGACATCCAGCTGGAGAATGCGATATGATGGAGTCTGAATTGAAGATGCCAGTTGATAACCTGGCATCTAATAATCAACTATTGGGAGCAACTAAATCTGAAATTAGTTCAGAAAAGTTAACTGTTGAGAATGCACCTATTGTTGAAAAACGTTCAGAAATTACCAATGTGGAAAACTCTGGTGCACTGCCAATGTCAATCCCACTCCATTACCAGAAGCTCAACAATGTTGATGGCGGGCATTACCAACACCAGCGCCAAGAGCAGAGCAAAGAGGCGAGAGGCGGAAGTGAGGCAGCATTAGGATTAAGGAATAGCTTAGGTGTTTGGTACTGAGAGTCGGAGGTCGGGCACGTGGGCCTCATGCCAGAAGCTCGACCTTAAAGGCTGCCAGCGAATGCCACGGATATTTTTTTTATATATTAATGTTTGGATTTAATAATTTGTTTAAAAGTATTAATACGCCTTTTTAATAATTAAATTATCATTTTTTTTATATATTAATTTTTAGTTGTAATAATTTATTTAAAAGTAATAATACACTTGCGTAAAATTTTAAATTTAAAAAAAAAAAAATATATATATATATATATATAATTATGAGTTTTAATTTAAATAATATAGGGCTAAGTATAAATTTAAATGGAGTCCATGGGATTTGAACCCCGAACCTCCACCACAATGCAAAGTCTTTACAAAGTCCACCTTGCCAACGCACCACACGATGTGACTTTTACAAATAATTTCACATTTAAATACTTTAATTGTCATACCCAAGACCACCCACCAAGCGAAGCGTCTTAAGAAGAACACTAACGTCGAAAGGTACATAGCGCTGGTGAACGCCGAAACGTGGCTGGTAGTTGTGGATGATTATTTAGATGCCACGGTTTAATCCTAATTAATCATTTAAACGTGGTAATTATATAACCTTACAGCATTTTTTTTGTGATCAGGTAAATGAAAAAAAAAAAAGTAAGTAAACATGTTAACGGATGCCTTGATAAATGCAAGAAAGTTATGAACAATAAATCTGACCCATTTGACTTTGGAGGAAGACTAAGAATATGCCAGCATCTTCAATGCATAGCCATCAGATCAAGGTTTAAGGTTAAATAGGATTAAAAGATCATTAATTGTGCCCATTGTCAATAGGTGTACGCATATTGGCGTACATTAATAAACATAAGCTCGGAAGTCACTTTAATCAAGTTGTATGCGAAAAGTTAAAAGGGCTTAGACTAGGACAAGCAGGAAGGAGGCGACATATGTACTAGGAGAGTAAGCATAGGAAGTGGTGAGTGAGGCGCAAGGATAACGTAGCTACAAGGAAAAGGAACCAATAGTTATTTTCGTAGGGGCGAAGAAATCAAGTTTAGACGCTTAAACCTAACCCTAACCTAGCCAATCCCCTAATGGAGTAATGTCTATTTACAGACAAGTAAAGAAAACTTACGCCTAACCCTGTTTCTAGTTTGAGTAGAACCAATTTGAAACATCCTGGAACTCACCCTGACAACTTTGGTGGATGCAGGTCAAAGCATACAGGATGGTCAGGACTCGAGGGAGTCGAGGCAGGGGAGTGTCGTCGCAAGCACTGCCAACACTGTCAGCGCCACCACCACCATCGCCTGAACTAGCCCTCATACTGCACTCGTTGGAAGACATCAATGAGACTTTAAAGGGGCGACAACCGGCAGGGACTGAAGTGGAACCCCCACCGTCTGGAACGGGTAATCCAGAAGCATCAAGGGATTCAGGGGGAGGAACTCCACCTGAAGACATCACACGAGAATTGCAAAATATCAAACTTCCAGAGTTTGCCAGAGGTCGCGCCAATGAACGCGCGGAAGCATGGTTGGAAGGCATGACAAGGTGTTTTTCCTTAAGGGACTATGCGTCCAACTCAAAGGCGAATATCGCAATCTTTCAGTTAAGAGACAGCGCCTTGAACTGGTGGGGCAGCCTGGAAAGACAATTGCACCTTACCCGAGACACAATATCTTGGGAACTTTTCGAGGAGAGGTTCCGGAGGAAATATCTACCAGCGTACTATGAGGAACAATAGGTAGGGGCATTTCATGCCTTAGTACAGGGAAACAGAACTGTATAAGAATATGAGATCATGTTTATGGAACTGGTCAAATATGTTTCGTATATGGATAACGACCAACGACAGGCAGAGCGCTTCATCTATGGATTGAACCCTAAGATAAGAGCTATGGTACGGATGTGGAAAAAATCTTCAGTGGCGGAGGCAGTGGAAAATGCGCGTTACGCAGAAGAACACATGAACTTGACTGGGGGTACAAGACCGACATTTCCGCATCACCCGGAGTTCATAGGAAATGCCCCGAGGACATTTCCTAGGGGAGGGGGCTCAAGGCCACCACCATATGGTAACAGAGTCGCGCCAAGGACAGTAGCTGCAGGGATTTCAATGGCAGCGAGTGCAGCATCTCGTACATCGCCAGCGGCGCAGACAAGTCCATGACCATCTCAAGGAACAACGAGTAGGGGTACGAGTTCCAGGGCAAGGAACTCATTTCAGAGACAGTCACATAACAGCGCACAAGTTCAATCTCGTGTTACTTGTTGGAGGTGTGAAGGACCCCATTACCAGCGTGACTGCCCAGAGTTACAATCAGGGTTCGTACATAGAGAAGGAAAGGCACCGATGGGGAGAGCAAGTAGCAACCACAAGATTTACGCAGCGGTTAATAATCGCCAGGCCGAACATCAATCCATGGTGGTGGAGTCATCAGGTATGCTAAATCATATCAATGTTAAGATTTTGTTTGATTCCGGTGCGACAGATAGTTTCATTTCACCATCTGCATTAGAAAAGAGTGGGTTGGCAGCCTACGAGCATGATGACTTTAAACAAGTCGAGATGGATTTGGGGGGAAAACAAGTAGTAGGACCTAGTGTCGATAATTGTAAAGTAGACCTAGGAGTGTGTACTACCAGGTTGAAGGTATACGTCACTGCTCTCGGGGCATATGACCTAATCATTGGAATGGATTGGTTAGCAGCTCATCGAGCTTTGGTAGATTGTTTCACAAAGAGGTTTCTTTGTGTCGATGATGAAGGAAGACCAGTAGAGATCCAGGGTGTACAGAGAAAAGTGTCGTTATGCTTTATATCAACTATGAAGGTTAAGCGATGCTTGAGACAAGGGTGTCGAATTTATGTAGTGGAAGCAGTGAATGAAAGGAAGGGACCCTCATTGGATCAGTACCCGGTATTGTCAGAATTTCAGGATGTTTTTCCAAACGAGTTACCAGGGTTACCTCCTAAGAGGGAGCCTGATTTTACTATTGAGCTAAAACCTGGTGCAAAACCAATCTCCAAGACTCCTTATCAGATGACAGCGCCGGAACTTTGTGAATTGCAAATTCAGTTGAAAGAGTTACTAGACTTAGGGCTAATAAGGCCCAATGTCTCACCTTGGGGCGCACCAGTAATTTTTGTAAAGAAGAAGGACGGATCCTTACGACTGTGTATAGACTACAGGGACTTGAACCGTGCTACAGTGAAAAATAGGTACCCGATGCCGCGAATAGATGACCTCTTCGACCAGATGAAAGGAGCAGCGGTATTCTCAAAGATTGATTTGCGATTAGGGTATCATCAGTTAAGGATTAAGGAAGGTGATATCCCAAAAACTGCCTTCCGAACTCGGTTTGGACATTACAAGTTTGTTGTAGTACCTTTCGGATTGACCAATGCGCCAACAGTATTCATGAGCCTCATGAACGGCGTATTCTGGAAGTACTTAGACCGTTTTGTACAAGTCTTTTTAGATGACATCCTCATCTATTCCAAGAATGAAAGAGAA
>ML789615.1:173323-199061 GCA_009831015.1 Picea engelmannii | reverse complement strand
CATTAACTAATTAATTATTATTAATTAGTTATTCATGATTGTCAATGATTAATTTAAGTATTAATTAACTCATTAATTAATAAGGTAAATAAATAAAAGGAGGATAATAAATTATATTATTAAATTAAGTTACGTACCCAAAACGGGATAACATATTAACTACAAGGGATAAGATATTAAATAAAGGGGATAAGGGGCATTAACGGGAAAGGATAAGAAGGTAATAAATGAGTTAGGTAGGGAGTAAATGAGGCGGGGGGAGTCGGAAGGAGGGATATGGAGGGAAGGAGTTGGACGGGAGGTCATTCTACGGGAGGTTGGGGGGATGGATTTTGGGAGCTCTGGGATTTGCAGAGAGAGTGAAATTTTGGGAGTGGGATTGTATCAGTGCACCGGGGTTGCTGGAGGTTTTGGGCACGGGGGCCAAGATATCCATATGATATCCTAGATCTAGGAAGTTACCTAGTTGGCAGGGAGGAACTAGGTTTTGGGCAGTGTTTTACAGTGCAGCAGTGGTTGAGAAGGTAAAGGACAAACGGAGAGTTAATAGCATTAGGTTCAAGTATTTATTTAAAATTATGCATTGTATTTTTTTTATGTTTAATTAATTTTATTATTATTGATAAATTTGAATGCGAATGTGCTAAATGAAGGAAACTCTTGAATTTTACTGCTATGTTTAAAATAAATGGTTGTTGAATTAATTCAGCCCCTACAATTAGGCATTGAAAAAACCTATAATCTTGGTTGTGGTCACCTTTCATTTTTTGGGGACTCTGAACTTGTTGTGAACCTCGTACGTAAGATTTACTCCCCTAGCAACAAGTCGATGAAACGATACACCCAGACTGTTTGGGCACTTATCTCAAACCTTTTAGTTTTCAACATTACTCATGTTAATAGGGAATTGAACTCAATGGATGATCGATTAGTTGTTTTTGCAGCGTCTCCTAATTAACAACTTTCGTCTCACATACCTGATTGTACTTTCCAATCTCTATATCACCCACATATCCCCGACAATATAGAATCTTCGTAGGTCTTCCCTAACGATGAGATCATTTGTGATTTCATTCAAAATGAACCTTTTAAGCCCAAGGAAATTATATCCATAGAATATAACAAGATTCCTAAGGGCTTGACTCCCCTAGAGAGTTCGTTTTCATCGAGTGATGTAGGCAGTAAAGAGAGCTAGATAGAAGAGGAGTCAAAAAGGAAGGTGGGTGAAACCATCTCCTTGAACATTGGGACACCCGAGGCTCCAAAGAATGTTAAGATAGGTGTCAAATGTTCATATGAAGAGAATATGAAGTTTCTTAAGCTACTTAGTGAATTTCAAGATGTTTTTGCTTGGTCTTATGATGATCTCAGTGGTTTTGATCCTGGTCTGTTATACCATGCCATTCCCATCAAGGAAGGCATAAAACCAGTTAGGCAAAAACAAAGACCTATCAACCATGCACTAGAAGAAACTATTCAAAAGGAGTTGGAAAAACTCTTGAAAGATGGAATTATCTTTTCATTCATGTACTCTGAATGGGTTTCAAATTTGGTTCCTGTTCGAAAAAAAAATGGTCAGATCAGATTATGCGTTGATTTCTGCGCATTAAATTGAGCTAGTATAAAATATCACTTCCATCTCCCTAACATGGAAATGATTTTGCAGCAAGTTGCAGGGTCACAAATGATGTCCCTACTTGACAGTTTTTTGGTTACAATCAAATCAAGGTAAAAAGGGCAGATAAATATAAAAACACCTTTATTACTCATTGGGGTACCTTTGCTTACGAATGTATGCCTTTTGGATTATCTAATGCAGGTGCCACTTTTCAAAGAGCTATGCAAACAGCTTTTGATGATTTGATCGACAAGATCATTCAGATCTACCTAGATGACTTAACTGTTTATTCTAAAACCTGATCAGATCATTTTGGTCATCTGAAAAAATTTCTCATCTGATGTAGGAAGTTTGGCATTTCTCTAAATCCTTCCAAGTCCATTTTTGGCATTACCGAGGGCAAGCTCCTTGGACACATTGTCTCCAATTTAGGAATAAGCATCGATCCTGAAAGGATTGTTCCTATCCTTAATCTGCCTGCCCCCACTTCCAAAAAGGAGGTTCAAGATTTTACGGGGGTTATTAACTTTGTCCATAGGTTTGTTCCAGATTTTGTTGTGATGGTCAAAACAATTTATAATCTGCTTAAGAAAGATCATTATTTTTATTGGACAGATGATGTCGAAAATGCTTTTGAAAGGATTAAGAAAGCAATCAGCTCGATACTAGTTTTGGCGAAGCTAGATTTTGAGAAGTAATTAATGATATATACTAATTCCATCAAGGAAACAGTTTCTATTGTCCTCATGCAAAATGATGACCAAGCTAATGAAAAATTGGTGGCTTACATGAGTCAAATTTTTTCTGATGATGAGTTTAAATATTCTTTTATCGAGAAACATGCTTTCGCTCTTGTTAAATATGTTGAAAAGTTTCGCCACATCATCTTAGGTAAGCAAAGATAGGTAAAAGTCTCTTTAACTACTATCAAGTTTTTTCTCTCATAGACTTATCTTTCAGGAAAGATTGCACATTGTCTTGCTAAAATCCAGGAGCATGATTTGAATATCGCGACCTCTACCACTATCAAGGGATGTGACTTAGCCCTTCACTTAGCTCAACATGCTGAGAATAGTGAAGAAATTGATGAAGAAGATAGTTCCTTTTCATCTCTCTTTTACATTGATGACCATATCCTCCATGTGTCTGAAAATCCCTGGTATAAGAATTTGGTTTATTATTTACAAAACCAAATATGTCCAGACAACTTAGACACTCATCAAAGGAGAATTCTCTCTCTTGAATCCACAAGATACGTCATTATAGGAGACTTCTTATTTCGAAGTTCTGTTGATGGTGTGTTGCTTCACTGTGTAAACAATGAGGATGCACAGAAACTGTTGCAAGAAGCTCATGGTTCTTCAAGTTCTATCATTCAAGTAGGAGGCCATTTTTATGCTAAAATCATTGCTTTCAAGATTATTAGGAATGGATGTTATTGTCCTTCAATCTTTTGTGACTCTTATGTTTTCTCGAGATCTTGTGACAAGTGCCAAAAATTTGCAGGGAAAGAATGCCTTTCAACCATGCCATTACAACCTGTCCTCCCAGACTTTCCCTTTTCAAACTAGGGATTGGATTTTATTGGTCCTATTAATCCTCCATCTTCATATGGACATGTTTTTATTTTGACAGCCATGGGCTATTTTATAAAATGGGCTGAAGTTGTCCCACTTAAGCATTCAATAGATGATCAGGTAATTTATTTCCTTGAGAATAACATTTTTTCCATATTTGGTCTTCCTTTAGAAATTATTACAGACAATGGTCCTGTTTTCATTTCTACTAAGATGACCCATTTTTTAGCGAATTTGGGGGTTAAAAATTTCACCTTATCAGCTTATTATCCCCAAGGAAATGGACAAGATGAGTCTACCAACAAAAATCTAGTAAGAATCGTCAAAAGGCTCATTGAAGATAAGCCTCATCAATGGCACACTCTCCTAACTTACACCCCTTGGGTAGATCGAACTACCGCCAAGGTAAGAACTGTTTGCACCCCTTTTCAATTTTTCTATGGTCAAGAAGACCTCTTTCCTACTGAGCTGGAACTTTCTTCCTTAAGGTTGATGCTACAGGTCGAATAATTAAATTCTTCGGATATTTCACAAAGGATAAACACACTCCTAGCTTTGGAAGAGAAAAGGATGTTTTCTTTGGATAATATTAAAAGGAGACAACAAATTGTTAAGAAGTATTTCAACAAGAGTGTCAAGACTGTCAAATTTAAGGTCAACGAAAAAGTATTTCTATGGGATTCAACTCACGTTGATAGGGGAAGACATTCAAAATTTCAAAAATTATGGCTAGTTCCTTTCAAGATCTCTTTTGTCTTAGGTACTAACTCTTACATTCTAAAGGATTTACAAGAGCGATTGTTTTCCTACAGCACTAACGGTTCTCACTTGAAGAATTACATGGAACCAACTTGAGAAGTTCTAATGTTGTTTGGGTTCTCTGCAGATTAGTAGTTTAGCTCTGCTTTCAGTTTTCTACTATTTTTCTTTTCTTCTTTACAAGTAGTGTGATTTTTGTTTTATGTTTTAAACATTTCCTACTGCTTTTACATTTCCCGGTCATTTTTCCATTAAATCCACTCACTTCCCCCCATTTCATAATCATTCTGGTTATATCTTCTTAATATATTTTTCTTGGTCTACGAAACCATGAGTTCTGAGTTATAAATCTGTTGAAAACAAATTTCCCTGTGGAGTCGCCAGTTTGTTGACGATTAAAATCGCCACGAGGATTTAGCCCGCAAAGTATTGCTAGAGATTATTCATTATAAGATAATGATATATATAATACTAGTAGGTGGGACCCCCTTGTAGATTGGAGGATCAGATATAGTTCTTATTTGATATTTTTACTGTCGTTCGACACTGCTTACAGTTTGAGCATGATTGATGATCAATGTTGGTTCTATTCGCGAGAAATGAATGATGGATAAGGCATGTTGTGTGTTGTTTATGTTTCTCTAGGCTCTAATGTCGTGTTAAAATGGATTATGATATCTGTTGTTACCTTTCTATTTAATCCTTGAATTATTACTTGTGCCACCTGCAAAAGATACATGTTAGTAACAACAAAAGATGCAGAGTCGAGTGGGCAACAATCTGTGGCAAATTGGTCCATCTTTTAGAGTTCAATTTTTCAATTTTTTGTCAGAGTTCCTTTTGTATGTTCCATCAGGGATGTCTAAGTTTGACTTTGGTCCAAAATTTCTTCACGAAATTTTGTAAAGAGAGTGACTCTTTGGTGAATTGGAATGAAATAAAGGATTGATTTATGTCTCATCTATCTTGATTATCATCTTGGTGTCTTTGCTTCTGTCTCTAGATTTATTTCAGAAACTGTTATATTCAAAAAATCATATAAATAATGAATTTTCTAGCAAGATTTTATTTATAAAAAGACTAGCCTAAGCACTTGTAATCAATACTTGTGAGTTAGGATATTAATTTTGATGGCTATAAACATAGGGTAACATTCCCATCTATTTTTCTTTAGCCAAGAAGAATCTAAAAATGTTTAAGTAAGATCATTTCATATCTTTTCCTCAACACATTGTGAACACTGTGAGAGAACCATGTTAAAAAACTAATTTGGTGTAACACCCCTAGCCACCTTCTAGGCAATTTCACTTGAAATAAAAATAAAACGTCTCACTATGTTTCTGATAGTCAAAACTGTCCATACACATGCATAGACCTACTAGGATATGGCACACTGAGCTCTTTGTGTAACATCATACATATAAACTTAAACAGATAATATGCATTCTACTAATACACAAATTAATGTGTAAATCACAACAATATTCTACAAACAGTTTACACATGAAATATTATAAATATCAAGGCATACACATGATACATAGCATAAAAAAAACATAGAAATGGTACTTATATTTTCTTTACAAAAAGACTACCAACTGCGTGCAGACCTTCCACGAACCTCCCAGCCTTAGACCACGTTGCTCATCACTCTCAGCAGTGGGTCACCCCTGAGCTAGGACTAAACTCCACCTGGGAAAATGGATTCCTAAGATAGGTTGAGACTATGGGAAATCACATAGTACATTAGGAGGGATTCCCTCCTGGGATCCAACTTATGCACACAACTCATAGCCTCTCATTCCCCACATGTGTGTCCCACCCCGGGAAGTATACACCTTCATTGTTCAATAGTCCATCGACTGCTCCATTTCCCTTCCAAGGCTTCAACAATAGGTCGGGTAGGAATTCTCAGAGCTCTGTAGCTGTTGTTGAGATCCCTATAGGAGAATTCACTCCCCCAACAATATCTCTCACCTGGAGAGAGTTTCTCACAGGTTTGACAACCTACTTCTTCAATCCACATGCATGACAACCTGCTTCTTTTGTGCAAATCCTAAGTCAAATGGGTAAGGGAAATAATAGCAACCGAACTCAGGTAACACGGATGATGGAAGCAACAAAAACCATAAAGGCAGGGTATGGCTCAATCAAGTATAGATGCGTGCAAGTTATATAGGTCGACCATGGAGGAGGTTCAACAATGGAGAGAATGAATTCATGCGTGAATGCTCAGTGTCTCCGTGCGTGAGTGCATGGGAAGCATGGAAATAATGGTTGATCGAAACCCCACAATGAATTGATTTCCCACATAAAAATGCATGTCCCAAATCAGACACATGTCCTCATGAAACTCCATGAGCTCCACTTCTCATTTTTCCCCTTCCCACAAGAACTTAGAATAACATGATTTATTTCCCTAACCTTAGTATTTTAGGAAAATATATTATAATATTCCCTTGGAGTTAAGCCCTCAATCTTATCCTTTTTTCCTATCCTCTTGGCCCCTTCCCTTTCCCTACCTAGTGGAGCTTAGTCCCCCATAACTCTTTCTTTGTGGTCGGTCTACACACAACGATGTATTTTATATTAATGATATGCATAATTGCATATACAAAAATAGTCTCATTGGCCTTTAGCATCACATAAGACACCTAGCTTATAATCACTTGGCTTACCAACCTACAAAACATGTTTACAACTCAGCAGGGGCTCGACCTTGGGGTATTACAATCCCCTCCCCTTATTTATGCACTGTCCTCAGTGCATATTATTTACATATTATCAAGAAGATTTCCAAAATCTTCAAAAATATGTGGGTATTCTTCCTGCGTAGCATCTTCATGATCCCAAGTTGCATCCTCAATACCATACCAGGTCCATTGGAACTTTACAAGCTCTATGGCTCAATTCCGGAGCTTCTTGATTTTCCTGTCCAGAATGCGTATCGGATGCACTTGAAAAGCGCCTTCTTGCTCCACCTGAATAACATTCCAATCAATAACATGATTAGCATCGGGTATATATTTCTTAAGAAATTATACATGGAATACATTATGAATGGTCATAGATGCAGATAATGCAAGAATATAAGCTACACTCCCAATCCTTTCTAGGATTTCAAATGGCCCACAATAGAAAACTTCCAATTTGGAACAGTTTCCCAACTTCAAAGAACTTCTATTGGCCTTCACTTTCAGAAACACATGATCACCAATACAAAATTCTCTGTGAATTCTACCCTTATCAACGTAGCTTTTCTGCCTATCTTGGGCAGCCTTTAAATTCTTCTTTATCTTCAACATTTTCTCTTCCATTTTTCTGAGCAAATCTGGCCTAATGACTACTCTCCCTACTAGGTTGTCCTAGCTTATTGGTGTGTTTCACTTTCTACCATAAAGTGCCTCAAATGGGCTCATCTTCAGTGATGCTTGGTGCGCATTATTGTAAGAAAATTCTACCAAGTGTAGATAGTCTTCCCATTTAGATGGTTTTTCCATCACGTACATTCTTAGCATATCCTCTATCACTTGGTTCACCCTTTTTTTCCCATTAGACTTGGGATGATAAGTTGTGTTGAAGTTCATATTTTTTTCGAACCCTTTAAATAATCCCTTCCAAAACTTCAAGATGAACTTTGGGTCTCTGTCAAACACAATTTTCTTTGGTATGCCATGCAAGTGTGCTACTTACCTCATATAAATATCAACAACATTGGTTTCCTTGTGAGTAATCTTCATTGGAATGAAATGGGCATCTTTAGTAAGCTTGTACACCACCACCATGATAGAATCATGCTACTTGCTTGTTCTGGGAAATTTAGTGATGAAATCCATTGACACCACTTCCCACTTCCACTCAGGAATGGGAAATGGTTGCAACAACCCAGTTGGGTGTCTATGCTTAGCCTTGACCTTTTGACAATCCAGACATTTAGAAATGTACTCAATAATTTCCCTCTTCATGCCTGGCCAATAGTATTGGCTTTTGACTGTTGCAATTGATTTCTGATATCCTGGGTGTCTTGCATAAGGTACGCTATGCATCTCTTTCAAGATCATATTCCTTAATTAATGAGAATTGGGTACATAAATTATGTTCATGTACAAGAGAATTTCATCATCTACCAATTTATAATCTTCAACCTTCTGTTGCATTTTACCTTGCTATAATTTTGTTACTATCTCCATGTACTGCAAATCTGCTTTTGCAGCCTCAGAAATTATCCCTTTAAGATCAGTTTGATACATGTTAATGGACGTAGCATGCAGTTTATGCACTCTCCTATTGAGTGCATCAACCACTTTGTTATTGTTTCCTTTGATGTGCTTGATATCAAAGTCATCCTCACAGAGAAGATCTAACCATCTACTTTGTCTGGTATTTAGAGTTGGTTGATCATATAGATATTTCAGACTATTATGGTCTGTCCTCAGCTCAAACCTTTTTCCCATGAGGTAGTTCCTCCACTTATTCAAGGCATGTACTATGGATGCCAACTCCAAATCATGAGTGACATATATACTTTCATTCTCTTTCAATTTTATCGATACAAAACCTATCACAAATCCATTATGAGTAAGGACTCCACCAAGTCCTTCTTTGCACTCATTTGTGCAAACTACGAAATCTTAATTCGGATCGAAAATATTTATAATTGGAGCACTAGTTAACAATTGTTTAAAATGTTGGAAGCTCTTTTCACACTCTGTTGTCCACTGAAACTTCACCCCCTTCCTTTGCAAGGAAGTAATTGGGTGAGCAATCCTTGAAAACCCTGCAATGAATCTTCTGTAGTAGCCAACTAGACCCATGAAGGATCTAACTTATGTCACATTATTAGGTGTTGTCCACCCTTTAATAGCTTCAATATTTTTGGGGTCCACCATTATCCCTTCTTTGGATATGATATGCCCCAAATAGTGAATTCGATTATGATCAAGTGAACACTTGCTCAATTTGGCATACAATTGGTGCTCTCTTAACACTTGTAAAACCATACTCAAATGACGCTCATGCTCTTCTTCTGACTTGGAATATACAAGGATTCCATCCAAAAGATAATGACAAACTTATCTAAGTATTCCCAGAAAACACCATTCATTAAGCACATGAAAATAGTTGGTGCATTTGATAACCCAAATGGCACCACTGTGAATTCATAATGACCATACCTTGTCCTGAAGGCAGTCTTGTTGATGTGTTCATCTCTGGTCCTTACTTGATGGTAACCAGATCTGAGATCAATCTTTGACAATATTTTTCCTCCCTCAATTGATCGAAGAGATCATCTATCCTTGGCAAAAAATATTTGTTCTTTATAGTTACTTTGTTTAACTGCCTGAAATCAATACACATATACAATGTCATGTCCTTCTTCTTCACAAATAAAACTAGGGCATCCTAATTTGAAATGCTTGGGCATATATACCCCTTATTCAAAATTTGTTCAAGCTACATTTGTAATTCCTTCAACTCTAGTGTACTCATCCGGTAGGGAGTCTTGGATACTAGAGCTGCTCCAGGCACTGTTTGGGGGTTATCCTGGTATCTCCTTAAACACATCCTCAAACTCTTTTAGGACTGCATGATCCTCAATATTTGGCACCATGTCCTTAAGTGCTTCTTCCATATGAGCTGTAAATATTCGGCAACCCTTCCTGTAACACTTCTTTAGCTGCATTGTTGAGATCTCTTAGACAGTAAGTACCCTGGTAATTCCTTGGACTGTTATTGGTTTCCCTTCCTCGTTCAGGAAAGTAAATTCCTTGTTATGATAGTCTAAGATGGCATGGTGTTGGTCCAACCAATCCATACCAATTAGACAACCATATGAACCCAAGGGAAGGATGTTCAAATCTGCCTTGGTACTCAACCCATTCATGTGCACTGGACATTATTTAACCATCTCAACAACCTTTCTCTTGGTTCATGTAGCCAGTTGCACCAGCTAATATTTCCCATGCTTGCTTCTTGGAAATTGCAATATTTCCACTACCTTAGGATCTATATAGATATGACTAGATCCTAAAGCTATTAAACTAGTAAATGCATGGTTATTGATCATACTTTCTACTTCAACCATGTGTGATTGAAACTCTCTTTCTTGTTGTCCAAGGCTGCATAGATCCTTGGTACACTTCTTCCCATGTCCTCCACTATTTAATCTTGTTGTACACTGTGGACAGCTCTCACTTTGTCACTCCCATGAGGGAAATTTCTATACAAATGATCTCCTTTACAACCCCAACATTGAATGGGTGTCTTCCTTGGCCTTTTCCCACTTGTCTCAGTCATTCTTGGCTCTCTAGGGGTTTTTTGTCCCTGAGAAATATTTCTGAAGGGTGGCTTGTTCCCCTTCTTCCTTTGCTCCATATTTAATTTCTTCCTTTCTTCCCAAGCTCTTTGGAAAGTAGGCTTTCCCTTATGATGATCATATAAGCACTTGGCTCTTCTTATGGTTTCCTCCAAAGTTTTGGGATTATCATACTGAATTTTATCACTAATGAAAGATGGCATCCCACTCAAGTATCTCTGGATCTTAACTGTCTCATCTTTGATGAAGGAGACATACTTCAACAATTCTAAAAATCTCCTTTCATACTCATCAATGGTCATGCTGCCCAGTTTCAGTTTGAAGAACTCTTTTATTTTTTTGTCATAATACCTCTTGGTTAAGTATTTCTTCTCAAAATGCTTGTTGAATTCCTCCCAAGTAACATTCTTCTCTCTGATGTGTTTCACTTGCACGAGTTGATCCCACCACATGGATGCCTTTCCTTTAAGATGATAAATAGAAATTCTTCCTTCCGCATGCAAAGAATAATTATGCAGTTGGAAGTATTTTCCCATGCCCAACAACCATGTCTCGACCTATTCATCCTTCTTGTGCTCTCCATCAAAGGTAGGAGGTTTGATCTTATTCATTTATCCTCTCAATTCATCCACCCAAGACCTCTTATGCTTCCTAAAAGCATATGGACTTGATATTTTGTGTGCTCTCATATTGGAATGTCCTTGGGAGCGATGGTGTTGTCTGCTACCACTCCTTAATCTTACTTTTTCTATAGGGGTCATGTGGCTTCCTGATTTTTTGGAGCCACTCTCCTTATCCAACTTATTTTCAAGTATGTCCAGGATTTGCATTACCTTCATGTTGAAGTCTTCATGCTTCTCCTTGGATTTCATAATCCTTTCATTATTATCCTTGTGACTCTGGACATATTTCTGCAAATTTCTAATGGTTTCTGCCATATTCTTGTTATCATCCCTTTCTTCTCCATGTCCATTAGAGTTTGTTCCTTCCATACCCAAATGGACATCCATTCCTCTGATCTCATCTTCCTGACTGTAAGCCTCTTGTGCATCATCCATATCTCTGCACTTTGTGATAACTCTGTTCCGTTCTGACAACGGTTAATTAAGCAAAAATGTGCAGCCAACAAAACTTTGTCAGGCTAACTATTCTCAACAAATTTACGAAAAATTGAACCATTTCGGTTCAATAATATATATCGAAATTCCTTTTACTTATTTTCTGAGAATTTGATATTTTAGATCCAATGTTTGGGTGAACAGTTATATTTTATTGTTCAATACCTTTCTAATTCCTGCTTTCACGTTCAAATCTGAGTCCTGAGCAAAAAGTTATTAATGCAAGACCTCCCATCCTATAACCCTTTTATGAAGTCTTCTCCTGTAACTGCATTGTAAATCCCAAAATCGAGGTGCCAAGGATCATCTTAGCTCTCATATTCTATCTCTACCAGGATCGAATATCCACATAACTACAATTTTAATAAAGAGGCATTGAACCTAGTTCTCCTCATATGCCCAAAGGACCTATTAATTTGATCCAGGTGATCGAGGATATGACCTCACTCAATTCTTCAGGCGCTAACCTCCTATCGAGGATCAATGGTCGTGCTTGAACCGACATGGAGATCTAAGATCAGGAACAATGTCAGAGTCCCAACTAACACGACGTTTATCTCCTTTCCTGAGTTCTGCAATATAAAATGCTCGCCTATAGTGGGATCGATGCCAACCATTTATCTTGTCGAATCTGCAGATCGATGGTCTAGGAGGATTGAAAAGGTTAAACCCACATGGATGTTAGTTCTTCCCCCAATCTCCACAAATTATCTCCACCGTAGATCTTACTTGTGGTGATATGGCGATCAGGACTTAATTGGATGTTGATCCAACAGTTCCCCTCTGCAACTCCCAGATCTAATGGATTTTGTGGTTTTCTGTTGAATTCATCCATCGACAGTCATGATCTATTATTTCCTTAGATTGATGGCCCATATAGCTTCTTCCACCATCCATTTCCTTTGAACGTTGAATTGACAAACTCTCAGAGTCTCATCAGCATCCACGTACCAGTGCGCCACATGGCAATGTCAGGGAGTGCACACGTGGCTCTATCCAATAGACAACAAGTGTCATTTTCTAACTGGTATGAATGGCATGTGAAAAACACAAATCATTTTGACACGTGGCATGCTTAGAATGGGTCCACGTCACCCTAAGAGACGTCTGCATGTCACATCTTTGTGACGCTCCAGGACTTTGGGGCTTCGAGACTCCGGGTCTTCGGAGGTTTCTTCTACATCACCCTTCAAAGCTCCCAAATGTCAAATTTCCAAGCAGGTCCACATCACTCATGTTGACGTTATTACGTCTTTTCACTATGACACTCTAGAGCTTCGGGCTTTAGAGGATTCCATAACTTCTTCCAACATTTCCTATGAATGTCAAATCCCCGAACTTCTGAACCTTCTAGGGTCCACTTAGTACAAATTTCATCAATTAAGTTGGTGACACATGGCCCCACCATCAAATGACACATGTCAAATTTCTATTGGTACAACAGGGACTGAAAAGTATAAAACCTGATGACACATGGCATTCCTAGAGGTCCACGTCACCTATGTGACATCATCATGCCACATCACAATATGTGCTTTGACAATTCATAGCTCTAGATTCAGAGGATTTCTCGGCTCAACACAACGTTCCTCCCGAACCCTGAACTATCGAACAATCACTTCCCTGAGCTTCGAGACTTCGGGACTCCAAGACTTTGCAGCTTTCCTCGACACTACTCCCCATTTCTTCCGAACTGTGTTATTCCATATTTTCAGGACTACGGTGCTTCATGGCTTCGAGAGACTTTACCTTACAACACTTCAAACTACCTGAATGTCGAACTAGCGAATACAATGATCTCCTTTGCTCGGTTGTCAAACAATTAATGTAGTGACATGTGGCCCCACTGACAGGTGACACATGCCAGGTCCCAAATGGTAATAAGAGCCTGCCAAAAGTAAAAAAACAAGTGACACGTGGTAGACTTAAGGCAGTTCTACGTCACCCTAGGTGACATCATCATGCCACGTCATATCTGGTGCTTTGGGACTTTTGCACTTCGGGCTTCGGGAGATTCCATTCCAGCACATGATATAACTCCTAAATGTCGAACTTTCGAATCAAGTACATATTACTCCGATGCTCCGGGACTTTGAAGCTCTGATACTTTAGAGGAATTTTCTGTTGAACACCACACAACCCCTAGACTGCCAAAATTATGAACATTTCTTGATCCGCGGACACGTGTTCCTGGAAATGGATCGTCTGGATTTGTTCTGGACTTCGGGGCTCTGGGACTTCGTAGCTCTAGGATTCAAAAATTTTCTCTGCTATAGTTTTAAAATGGCGGGAGGGGTGAATTCTGAAGGACTTCTATGCTTAACCTCTGTGCACCTTCTCCAGATCCGATGATTGTGAGGAGTCTATCCCTTCCCGAACAAATCCAACAGCCCAAATTTAAATTTTGTGGTTCCAAACCCACGGTTATCGCGTTCTCTTTTCTCTACTGACGTTCTTGAACCACTATACCTCTTGAGCTATCCATTACCACCTAGGAGCTCTCTCAGTTCCCCTATGGCACTCTGAACATCAAATCCCTGTGGAAATTTTGACTCCAAATTCCACATTCGTGGCCCATCCAAGTTCAGTGTTGAAACTATGGGCTCTGATATGAATTTGTAACACCCCCAGCCACCTGTTGGGCAATATCCCTTGAAATAAAAATAAAATTCTCACTCTGTTTCTGATAGTGAAAATTGTCCATACACAGGAATAGACCTGTTGGGCTACATCACACTGAGCTCTTTGCATAACATCATACATATAAACTTAAGCATATAATATGCATTATAATAATACACAAATTAATGTGGAAATCACAACAATATTGTACAAATATATTACACATGCAATATTATAAATATCAAGGCATGCACAGGATACACATCACAAAAACTAACATAGAAATGGTACTTATCTTTTCTTTATGAGAATACCACCAACTACGTGTAGAACTTCCATGAACCTCCCAACCTTAGACCACACTGCTCATCACTCTCAGTAGTGGGTCACCCCTGAGCTGGGACTAAACTCCACCTGGGAAAAGGGATTCCTAAGCTAGGTTGAGACTACGGGAAATCACACAGTACATCAAGAGGGATTCCCTCCCAGGAGCCAACTTACGCACATAGCTCACGACCTCTCATTCCCCACATGCATGTCCCACCCTGGGAAGTATACACCTTCATTATTCAATAGTCCATCGGCTGCTCCACTTCCCTTCCAGGGCTTCAACAATAGGTCAGACAAAAATTCTTAAAGATTTGTAGCTATTGTTGGGCTCCCTCTAGGAGAATTCACTCCCCCAACAATATATCTCACTTGGAGAGAGTTGATCACAAGTCTGGAAACCTACTTCTTCAATCCACAAGCCTTACAACCTACTTCTTTTGTCCAACTCCTAAGTCAAACGGGTAAGGGCGATAGCATCAACGGAACTCGGGTATGGCACAAATGATAGCAACAACATAAATTTTTAAGGAAGGGTACAACTCAAGCGATTAAAAGTGCATGAAAGTTATAGAGGTTGACCATGGAGGAGATTCAACGATGGAGAGAATGTCTACGTGCATGAATGCTTAGTGTCTCTATGTGTGAGTGCATGGGAAGCATGGAAATAATGGTCGAGCAAACCCCCACAACGAACTGATTTCCCACATAAAAATGCATGTCCCAAATCAGACACCTATCCTCATGAAGTTGCATGAGCTCCACTTCTCATTCATTCCCCTTCCCACAGTAACTTAGGATAACATGAGCTATTTCCCTAACCTTAGTCTTTTAGGAAAATATATTATAATATTCCCTTGGGGTTAATCCCTCAAGCTTAGCCTTTTTTCCTAGCCTCTTAGCCCCTTCCCTTTCCCTACCTAGTGGAGATTTGTCCCCCATAACTCTTTATTCGTGGTCGTTCTACACACAACGATGTATTTTATATTAATGATATGCATAATTACATATATAAAAATAGGCTCAAAGGCCTTTAGCATCACATAAGCCACCTAGCTTATAATCGCTTGGCTCACCAGCCTACAAAACATGTTTACAATCCAGTAGGGGCTCAGCCTTGGGGCATTACAGTTGGATATCTTATGTAAAACTTCCATTGAGAAAATAATATCAAATGCAATCCCTTATTAAACCAAATCAAATTACATGGAAATCTTTTGAACAAAAAAAAATTGATCTACCTGTAAGATGAGTTAATTTGTTTTGGTGCAAGGCTATATATTTTAGAAGATGTATTTTGTTTTAGACTTTATTTTATTTATGTTTGGGTTCTATTAGTTATATAAGATACATGACATCAGCAATTACTTCTAGGATAGATTTGTTCTATCATGGAAAAACATGATGAGCTTAAAAATGATTCCAAGGTTGATTACATTTTCAGAATTTGAAGGAGAATTTTTATGAAATGTTTTAGATATTGGCTATTTCCCATTGAGATTGAAAGTACACATGGGAAATATTTGTTTAATTGACAAATATGTGGATAACTGATTGTTTCAAGTACCTAGAATGTTATGGTTTTCATTTTATAATCTAAAATGGTTTATGAGCACCCTTATCCAAGTTTCTTGAACATTGATTAATGCAAGGGTCAAGAATCCCTATTTTTAAATCTTATATTCTTATAAGGCTTGTTACTTTGGTTTTCTAATTTCTGTCTATTTTTTTTTTTGTTTCTAGGAAGGGTATATGAGTTGTTTATAATGTATATGCACAATACTCAATTTTACCCTTACAGAAATCTGTTATAGGAGCATCGTTTTTTTCTAAATGTAAAGATAAAACTTTGGTTGCAAGGAGAGAAGAAATTGAAGGTTCTTACTAAAGGCTAGTCATTATTTAGTACTTATATTATGCCTATATATATTGGAAACTTTTTTCACTATTGCTTTCCAATTTTGAAATATCATGTATAACCCGTGTAGCCTATTTGGGGATATAATGATTATAGATCTATTTTTTATAAAAGAAAATTAATCATGTTTAGTACATACCCTAATCCATTGCCACATAAAGAATGGAGGTCATTATCGCTAGAAGTTATGGAAGAATATTTCAGAATACTTGTTGAAGAAGATGATAGACATGAAAATAAATTAGAAATGAAGTGATAATTATCTATAGAATGAAAAAACTCATGACAATTATATAAAAAAATGTTAAAAAAATATTGTTGGAGTGATGACGGTGCATCTAGAAAGAACAATGTTCAGATCCTGACTAATGGTATGGAAATACCATATCAATTCTTATGTCCTTCAAATATGTAGTGCATAAGGGGTAATGTTCCAAAATTTGATAGAATTATTCTTCTTAAAGGATAAAATAGTTTAGAAGAGATCATTATCTGCAAATTTATTGATGAGTTGCATATGGGAAACCTAGATTTGACATGCTTGTAGCCTACAATAATGATCCAATTCTTTACACTATTGGTACTAATGACACATGAACACATAGTATGCGTGATGTTTTTCTTGTTCAAATGGTGTATGTAGATGAAAGTGAAAAACTTATATTGCATTATTGTAACATCCTTGTTTTCAAACCCAAAACTAGTGATGTGTATTGTAAATGTAGTATGTGGCCAAGAGCCAAGCGATGTATATTGTAAATGTGATGTATGGCCAAGAGATAATATGTAAACAATGTAAATTGAAATATAATGAATGAAATGTATCACCAGTTTTAGATGGACACAGAAAAATATTGGGGTCTAAGTATTCCCAAGAGAGGGAAGGGGTCCAAGGGGGATAATTACCCATGTCTATTAAACCAAGACCCATTTCCTATTTTTCTCTAAATTTTCCTTGTTATGAAACCTTCCATTAGTTGTTGAGTGTTCTAGATCCCAATAATTGAATTCATGTAAGAGGGTTTGTGTGAGAGTCACTTCCCATAGTTATTGAGATCATGGGGGATGAGTACAATTAGCTTTGGGAAGAGTGCAATTCAGGTAAGCAAGAGAAAGAGAGGAAACTCATATGGGTAGGAGACCAAATTTTGCACATTCACGTTTTTTCATATAAACATGATTTTACATGGAGTTTTCTAGCCAACAATGGATATATGAGCGTGGGAGCTTGTAGGAAATTGTTGTGGACATGTTTGGCTACTGCGTGGAGTTTTATTTTCATGGAGAAAGAGGTTGTGTGCCTCGGAACGACGAGATATTTAAAATTTGTCCAAGAAGCATGTGTTTTGGTTGTTGGGCGAATTTGTGTTGCAGCTGTAGAATTCCTAAAGTCCTAACAAGTAGAATTCCTATACAAACTATGTTGGAATCCTTAGAGGGGAGTGGAAAGGCCTGAGGGATCGTGAGAAGTGAAGAGGGATTCCATCCCTTAAGTTGTGTAGGTTGAAGAGAAGTCTATTGTGGATTGGAATTAGCTGAGAGTTTAATTGTTGAAAGGGGGGACAGTCGACAGCGTTAGGGACCTCCATCTCTTTTGGATTTGTATCCCTGTCTCAGGGGTGTCTTACTGTTGAGAACTGAAAAAATAAGGATACAATTGGGAGGAACATATGTCCTCTATAGTAGGTTACATACTTTTATAACATGATTGTTCTTATCTATTGTGTTGATGTGTTAAATGTTGATATGTAACTGTTGGAGTTATGTTTGGTTAATCTTGGTTATCGTGAGAAGAAAGATGAATTCATGTCTCTATTTTATGGTTGAATGTTGTTGTATGTATTTTATTTTTGATGTGCACAATAAGAGTAATTATATATATCTTTTTGTTGAGTATGGACAATTGAATGAGCTTGAATTTCATTTTTTGTGTTAATTTCCACATTTAGATTTAGTATGCGTAATTTTAATGAGTTGTTTTACCAGTGACAAGACCCAGTTGGGGGTTGGGGGTTGGGTACTAGGTACATTAGAATTATCCTTCATTAACTAAAATAAAATAATATTTATCTTCAATTACATCAGATGAATATCATATAAAACATTTCATTGTAGTCATCAAGAGATGGTTTTATATGGGATCTTATTTTGATGTGACTTTCTTATTGTTATAGCCCTAAAATTCCCTACTCATGCATACATGGCATTGGCTCTCTTACTTGCATAATTTTCCAAAGAACTACTAAGAATCTCTTCTTAAAAAACCATTTTTAGAGCATGTAGGTGCCCTGCACCATTACATACCACATACATATGCTTGTTGCATGATATAAAACCCACGTACATATGCTTGTTGCACACTAAACAATCCGCGTATGCTTGCAAAAGTTGAAAAAAATAAAAATTTGTAAGGAATTCGGTGAAATTCATGGGCTATTGGAGGTTTCCCAACCAATTCACCTACTATAGCCCATCACCCAACCGAATAACCATCATTTTGTCATATAAAATGAGGTGTTGGGGTCTCATTTTATACCCAAGCATAAGAACAATGAAACTCTTCCCATTTCACTTCCCTTCCTTGCCCAAGTTTGTTCTACCTTTTGTGAGATATTTCCTCAACATTCCCTCATCAGGCCCTTCTTCCTCCATTCAATCCATTCCCTTCCCTTGATGTGATAAGAATATTGAGAGAAGAGTCCTATTAAAGGTTCACTTGGAGCATTGTAAAGAGGATCCCGGACCAGGTTCGCGAAATGGTGGCCGACACAGATTGTAAGTTTCAGACTTTATTTAATGAATAAAAGAATCTATTTTCCTTGTTCCAAATGATGATGTTTTGTGTATTTTCTTTGATTTATGATTAACATTTGGTATATAACCCTATTGTAGTCCTTGTTTTCCTAGTTTTGGATGTAGGTCATCCTTGGGAGGAGATGTGCAATCGTTGAAACTACAAAGCTTAAGGAGATCATCACTAGATGTGGGATAAAAGGTACAGTTACCCGATCTTCTCTCCTATTTATTTCTCTTCATTTGTTTTGGTATGTTTGGGGTAGAGTAGAAAATAGATTAACTTTTAGATGGTTATTCGCTTTGTCTACATCTTAAACCCTGGTGTAGTTAAAGGGGGGATTTTTCCGCTAGTAGAAGTGGCGACCATACTGGGAACTCTGTAGGGTTTTTTTTAGGAAGTTTTTGGGTTGATTAATTGTTTTTTCTTTTCCTTTCCAGTTTCAGTCAATTTTTTTTATTCTGTCAAGGGGTTCTGGTCACCTCCAAGGTGCATACCAGTTGTCCCTTCCCTATAAGTCTTCCTTGTCTTTTTATTTTTGAAAAGACACAGAGGTGTACATGCCCTGTTTTGGGTCAGCCCGCGTACATACTCTCTCTACATAGTAAACAACCTGTGTACATACACAGGTTGTTGATGCAACAACTCCCGTCTTTGTTTCATGAAATTCTTTTAAAAAAAGAGGGAGTTTTCCTCTTTCTTGATAGAATTCCAACTTCTCAAGGCTTTCTTGGATCATCCAAAGTCTCTATCTATGTCCATAGCTTGGGTATAGGTTCCAGTTTACTTGTTTCCTCAGTATTCTTGTGTTTACCCTAAAAAGGTTTTTGAGCAAGTTGTTGAGTCCTAGATCTGCCTTTTTGGTTTCTTGATTGAATCTTTGCGATCCATAGTGGGCTGAAGGTATTTTCCATTCTTGTTTCAGTTTTCCTTTTGTCCTTTTTTACTTGCTTTAAAAAAAAGAAAAAGTTTACTTCAATTTTTCTCTTTAAAGCGGTTTAAAAAAAATTCATTTGCTTGCATTTTAGTTTGGTAAAGTAGTTAAAGTTGTCATTTTCAAAAGGAAAAAGAGTCTTTATTTTCAATTTCTTCTTGATTTCTTGAAACATAAGTATTTTGTAGTCAAGCGAAAGTAAGTTTTAGGATTTCTTTAAAAGATCTTGAAATATCGGTTAAGAAAAGTTGAGTTTACAAAGAGTTAGTTACAAGCTTTGCTTTTAAATTCAAAGTAATTTTTCTTTCAAGTGCTTCAAATCTCTCCTCCTTATTCATCTCTTTATAATGCCATTAGTTTCAATACCATACCTTTTGAGTAAATCAATCCTTAAAAATAACGCCTAATCTAAAATATATTAGACTTTTTTGTTTGTAGGGTTCACAAACTAGTTTAGGGTTTTAGGGCCTTGAATTAGGTTTGGAGAGGAAACTCTTCAAATCCACTTCAAATCAAACATTGGAGTCTGAGTTAGGGAGTGATTTATGTCCAGTGTCATAATATTTAGTCGGGGCCCCCTTCTAACATAGGGGAAAAACACGAGGTCGTGTGAGGAAAGGCAGCAGAGATAACCCCTCCAAAGTTGGACTGAACATAGTGGGGATTGTATATTGGGGGTCTTTCTTGAGAACAATATCGACTGCATTTGCCTACGGAGATTCGTGGACCTAGAATCCATTCGGTATCCTTTGTTTTCTTCCGGACCATTCACTTTCGATACCCTTGATAGGCTTCAGACTTGTTATTGTAATATACCAGATTTAAAAAGTATGCAGAATAGAAATAAAATGCTAGAAATGGCAGAATAACAACAATATAACCAGAACAATCACCACAATAGCACTAAAATGATATAAGAGTAACAACATAAATATCACTTTGATTCTAAAATCAATGTTTATAGGCCTCTTTGAGGGGGAAACCTCCAGTTGAGCAAAGCTCTATTACAATAATATCCAAGCTAGGGTTCTCATACCCTCGACTCCTATTTATACTAAATATGTCTATCAAAAGAAGCATCTAGAGGAAGATCATTCTAGAAGTGGAAGCTTCTATTAGGTATTCTTACATTCGACTTATTCTATTTTATTGAAAGGCCTTATTAATATTGACCTTTATTACATCCGAATATATTGTTCTACCTATGTGCGGGTTAGGACCCTAACATGTCCTCCCCCTCAAAAATAGCCTTGTCCTCAAGGCTTGAGATGTGGAAATTGTTGCAGAATGGTAGTCGGTTCCCAAGTGGCATCTGTTGGAGTTGTATCTTTCCACTGGACTAACACTTCCTTGATGGTTCTCTGACACAGGCGATGCTCACGCTGGTCCAAAACTGCTTGTGGTTGTTTCCAAATGGATCCTTCTTCAGCTAACTCGGGAAGGTTGGTTTGAGTTTGGCACTTAGTTCCAATCACCTTCTTTATGCATGAAACATGAAAAATAGGATGTAGCTTAGAATGATTGGGAAAAGCTAACCGATAGGCCACCTGTCCCACATGCTTGAGAACTGTATAAGGACCATAAAATGTGGGCGCTAGCTTCAGACAATGCTCGGCCTTGAGGGAATTTTTCTTGTAAGTTTGCATTCAAAGAAACACTTGATCCCCTTATGCAAATTGACGTTCAGAGTGACCTTGATCTTCTTGTTGCTTCATGCTATTTTGTGACATGAAAAAATTATCTTTGAGGGTACAGAGAATAGCCTCTCGAACTATAAGCATTTGGTCAACCGCCTGGACCTTTGAGACACCAAGTAAGTATGAGAGAATTGAAGGTGGCTTTTGTCCATATACCTCTTCAAAAGGATTCATGCGTGTAGTTGTGTGGTATGAAGTGTTGTACCACCATTCAACTATGGGTAACCATTGAGCTCACTGATTTTTCTTTTCTGAGGAAAAACACCTCAAATATGTTTCCAAAGACTTATTGACAACTTCTGTTTGACCATCAGTCTGGGGATGATAAGTTGTGCTGAGATGAAATTGGGTGCCTTGTAGCTTGAACAGTTCTTTCCAAAAATTGCTAGTGAAAGTTGGGTCGCGATCAGAAACAATAGAATGCGGCATGCCATGAAGCTTGAAGACCTGATCCATGAAAAGTTGAGCCACCATGGATGTTGTAAATGGGTGTTGAAGAGCACAGAAATGAGCATACTTGGAAAGGCAATCAACAACCACCATCATGACTGATTTATTTCCCGATTTGGGTGAGCCTCTAATAAAATCCATAGAGATATCCCTACAAATAGCAGGTGGAATTGGAAGCGGTTGTAGTGTGCCCATAGATTTGACGGTTTAGCCCTTGTTGCATTGACACACATCACATTCAGCTACAAAATTATGAATGTATTGTTTCATTCCATCCCAGAAAAAAGAGCGTTTGACCTTGTCATAGGTTTTGGTAAACCCAGAGTGCCTAGCTGTGGGTGTAGCATGAAGCTCAGAAAGTACCATGGATTTAAGTTTGGATTATTTTCTTAAATACAAACAGCCTTTGTATCGAAGCTCATCATGGAGACAAGAGTACCCTGGGGAAGCTGGAGCATTGGACTGCAATTGTTGGATCAGATGTGAAATTTTGGTATCGTGTAGCCATTCCTGGTGAACGGCTTGGAGCCAATCTAGTACAATGAAGGAAAGAGAAAAAAGGGATCCATCATCTTCATACCTTCAGGAAAGTGCATCCGCAACCACATTTTCTTTGCCTTTTTTGTAAATGATCTCATAATCATATCCAAAGAGCTTGGCCACCCATTTTTGTTTCTTCGGGGAGGAAATGCGTTGTTCCAAAAAATACTTGAGGCTTTGATGGTCTGTCTTAATTTGGAAGCGTTTCCCCAATAGATAAGGGTGCCACAGATCAATGGCATGCAGAATAGCCAACATTTTCTTTTCATAGATTTATTTGCCCAGATTTATTTTAGAGAGTTGCTTGTTGGTAAAGTCCAAAGGTCGGCCCTCTTCCATAAGGACAACAACAATTCCTTTCCCTGAAGCATCACATTCCAAGACAAAGGTCTTTATGAAATCAGGAAGGGCCAGGACTGGAGTGGTGCACATGGCCATCTTCAACGTTTGAAAAGCTTGAGCCATGGATGGATTCCAAGTGAAAGAGTTCTTTTTTAAGAGTGCAGTGAGAGGTGCTGCAATCTTTCCATAATTCTTAACAAACTTGCGATAATAACTTGTTAAGCCCAGAAATCCATGCAAGCTTTCAAGAGTCTTTGGGTGAGGCCAATATTGCATAGCTTCAATCAGTTTAGGATCCACCCTGACTCTGTCCTTGCCAACTAGATGACCCAAGTACTCGACTTATGAGGTGCCAAAAGCACATTTAGATTGTTTCAGGAAAATTTGGTGCTGAGAGAGTAGATGGAGAAATCAATCCACATGGGCAAGATGGTCCATCCAAGTTTTGCTATAGATGAGGATATCATCAAAGAAAAATAAGACAAAATGACAGAGAAAAGGATGGAAGACATGATTCATAAGGCTTTGGAAGGTGGAGGGGGCATTAAACAAGCCAAAGGGCATGACCAAAAACTCATAGTGGCCCTCATGAGTTCTAAAGGCAGTCTTGGGAAAGTCTGCCTCTTTCATATGTATCTGGTGGTATCCAGAGCGAAGATCAAGTTTAGTAAAGTATTGGGCACCACTCAATTCATCCAAGAGGTCATCAATGACAGGGATGGGAAATTTTTCTTTAATGGTAAGTTTGTTGAGGGCACATAAGTCAGGACACATTCGCCAAGAACCTTCTTTCTTCAGGACCATGACCATAGGAGAAGAATAGGGGCTCGTACTAGGGTGGATAACGCCTACGTTAAGAAGTTCCTGGACCATTTTCTCAATTTCATTTTTTTTGGAAAAGGGGTGACGATACAGACGGATATTGGGAGGAAGGATTCCTGGTACAAGAGGAATGGAATGATCATGAACACCATGGGAAGGAGGGAGTCCCTGGGGAGTGGAAAATACCACTTGATGTTTAGAAAGTATGAATGGGAGGTCTTGCGGCACTGAGGGTGTCTTTGTTGCTTGTATGGCATGGAGTTGGGAAATAACACCAGAATAACCTTTTTTGAGCATCTTTTCCATGCGATGGGAACTAATGATCTCGGGTGAAATGGCGATGATGCCTTGGAACTTATATTTTTGGCCCTCCTGGTCGAATTGCATGGTTAATTCCTTAAAATCCATGAGAATGGGACCCAAATTTCTTAGCTAGTCTGCACCCAACACAATGTCACAACTGCCCATGTCGATAGAAAACATATGAGATTTGAGGTGGTAGTCACCAATTTGGAGACACGCATTTTCACAACTCCCTCCACATTTCATGGAGCCACCATTGGCAATCATGATTTGGAAAGTATTGATGGCATGGATGTAGCAATCAGTTTCTTGGGCAATGCAGTGATGAATAAAATTATGGATGCTTCCATTATCAACCAAAATGATGACCTTCATATGCTTGATGTAACCGATGAGATTGAGGGTTTGGGGAGCAGAGAAGCCAGTGAGAGCATTTAGGGAAATGGTCAGTTCTACTTCGGGAGTATCTAAGGGAGAGGTTATGTCAGTGGTTTCAGGTGACTTAGACACAAGGGGATTTTAAACATCCTCTTCCGAAATATCCTCTGAGATGGGCATAAAAATATTTTTTTCCTTACATTTGTGGCCCGGGAAATATTTTTCATCACAATTATAACAAAGGCCTTTGAGTTGGCATTCATCCATTTCAGCCCTGGTCAATTTTTGGATCTTTAGTGGAGAGGAGGGAGTAATGGGATTTACTAGTTTAGTGCGAGGGATAAAGGAGGGTTTCTTGTTTTGAGAAGATACAACCTATTGTGCTTCTTTAGCTCTTTTAGTAGCCTCCACCCAACTCTGAGGCCGAGCCATGAGGACATGGGCCCGAATCTCATCCTTGAAGCCACTGATAAAACACTCTCGAAAAAAAGCATCAGACATGCCCTCTGTCTGAAAATCTAGTCACTCAAAAGCAGTTATAAAGTCTTCCATTGTTCTTGATTGTTTCAACTTTGTCAAACAACCTGAATGGTTGGTGTCAGTGTCATAGCATTCATAAATATCTGCCACAAATTGTGTCCAAGCAATATACCCTTGATGGGAAGTTTTTCTCCATTGCCAGCATTGCCAACGTTCTTGATCTAGATGGAGAACACCATACCGAAGTTTGGCCAAGTCATTTGTAATGCCTTATAAAGAGAAATAATGTTCCATTTGGGCTACCCAACTAGTGGGATTTGAGCCATCAAATTTGGTCGCATCCACCCGCGGAAGGCCTAGGTCATGTTGAAAGTGATGGTGTTGAAATTTAGAGGAATGTTCAGCTTTAGTATCTAAAGGTGGGTCAGAAAAAGGGTTATCGGTAGGGATATGCATATTGATGCAGAGCATCAAAATGACAGATTCAAGCTGGGTAGTCAGGTCTTGTTTGATTTCCTCCATTGAGGACTACATGGATGTATTGAGGGTGGAAACATTGGCACTGAGTTGTTTCACTTCTTGTTGGGTCTCGGTGAAATTATATTGCAAGGTATTGAAGCGAGCTTCCAGGTCTTGGCTACGGGTATGGGCCATGATGATGAGGAAACTGAAATGGGGCGGGTGGGGTCAAAAAAATTGTTGAAAAATGATATGTATGAATGTGATAAGGGAGAAGAGATGAA
>ML789615.1:129518-160076 GCA_009831015.1 Picea engelmannii | reverse complement strand
TTTATCTTTTACCAGCTGCTTTTACCTCCTGGGCCTTTAGCCCCTTCTTCCCACAAGACAAGATGTACCCGGGTGGTCCTCCTAATGGCCAGACTAGGGGAAATGGGATAGATGAGCGGGTTTTAAGATGAAAAGGTGATACTATGAAGGGAGCGGACGATGGTTCTGCAAACCCTCTTTGGTGGCTAACCAAAACCCATGAATACCAACTTGCTAAGCCACCAAATCAATCACCCCAACACTGGTCAAGTGGATTAGTGTAAGATCCAAGCAGTCATCCAAAGTGAAATAGATCTAATGCATACATAAGAAGGTTATAATGATCAAATATGACACATACCATGATACCTCGGACCAATTACCTCATGGAGCAAGAGCCTTTCTGATGCAAGCCCAGGCCGGTAGTGATGGAGGCTGGTACTGCTGGCGGGACAAGTCTGGCTGAGAAGAAGAAGATGGGTCCTCCAGGACCATGCTCAAGTTGCTCCTGCTCTCGGTACTCCATGTCTAGGACCATGTGGGCCTCGAGACATGATCTCCTAGTTATCCCTAGATATCGGGGATAACAAGTTGTATTAAAAGTATCGTGGTCATCATATCCAATCATAATGGGATGAAAAAGGACCTCAAATAGTAGTGTGTTCAGAGATGGTATCTAACTGTAAAAAAACAAAATATGAATAGACCAATGAGATTGTTTTCCTAATTTGCAGTTTAAAGAGCATCACTAGTTAGTCCTTAATTTTTTACAAAGTAAATTGAACATATACGTTTGGATCAACAATTCCCTGAGTCACCCTATACTTTCAAGTCCATAAGGAGATAAAATTTTGTATTTGTCGACTATTCTAATCTTTTTCCCAACCTGCACAATGGACGAGAAAAAAAATCAGAATTTAAATTATGTTGATTTAATCTATCCCTAAACTATACTAGCAAGACATGATCTAATGGGAAACCATAGTGCCAGTGTAGTTAGCCAAGAAACCAAAATCACAACTTTCCCTCTTGAGAAATAAGTGTTGGGTCCTTTTCTATATATTTCCTTTGATGAGCTTTAAAAATTGAGATCATGTTCAAAATTTGGATTTATAAAAGAAAACTATCATGCATATGGAAATGCTTAGGAGAATCAGGAGATAATATCAGGTAATGGTCCAAATTAAAGGGCCCTCCCATCATGAACGAATGAGAGGTAAGAATTAAAAACTATCCCAAAGTGATTTAAAACAAAATTCCAATGATGAATAGGATCTTGTTACTATTATCAAATAGAAATGATTTTCCCAACTGAATCACATAAGTTTCTCCTTTGAAATTACCCTTAATCTCAAGGCTAATGTGAATATTGGTCACCTCCAATCATTCAAATGATTTCAACATTTCCTTGGTGATGAAGTAAGAGGATGATGTCTTGTCCTATTAATAATCAAATTAGGGATTATGATCTCAGAATGAGTGGCATAAGAATCATCAATTGTGTTTTTCAACAAAGTTGTAGCAAGGACCAAATCCAAAATCATTTACTATTCATAGGACAAGGATTAGATTGGGGTCAACCTATAAATTTATGTATGAGGAGATTGATTCCTAAAAGAGGTCCTAGTAGCATGGTCTAGCACCGCAAGGGTGAATATCTTACATTGTTGTGAAAATGTAGAAGAAATATGAATCAAGCCAGTTGCAAATTGGAAAAGAAAACCCATTTTCATATGATTGATTCAAATAGGAAAATGAAATATGTTTGTGTTAACAATAATATTTGGTTGAGATGAATTATGCTAAGTCTATACTATAATTGTGTTGGTTGGAATAAAATTAATTAAACCTTCCAGGAGTAAGAACTCATATGGATAATTCCAATTGTACAAGGACATAATATCATGGAGAGATTAGAGTAACTGGGGTAGGTTTAATCTCAGATGATGGAACTTGAATATTCCAATCAATATGTATGGGAACACGAATCAGTCTGATCACAAAATCTCTTCCAAGAAGGATTTGGGGTAATATGTGTTGATTTTTTCAATAATATAGGTTAAGCATGAAGTTCATTCCATTTTAGCATTTAACCATAACCATAAAATGTTGCAGCAACCAAGATCACAAGAAGAAGCACCATGCACAAGAACACAAGATGTATTCTGGGAAACCCTTCTCAACAAGGGAAGAAAACCCAATCAAATCCTTTTCTATATTCTTCAAGAGAAAGACCTTCACCACCAATATAAACCCTAGAACATAAGAGGGTTCTCAAACCGTAGAACTCTAGCACCCAAGAGAGGTGTGCACTTTTCCCAAAGAAGTGTACTTGCTGAAATTTCCAAACTCACATGAAAGATATGACTCCACAATGGGGAATCTTCCATTACTTGTATTAGACTTTTCCTATAAATAGAAGTGTCTATTGGCTCAACAGGGACGACCTCTCTAAGTCACATTATTATTATTATTATTATTATTATTATTAATATTAACCAGATTAATTATCTTTTACATTTATTATTAATCACATTAAGGTGGGGCCGACCTGTAGCCTTTACATAACAATTAGGGTTCCAGGCAGGTCCGACTCTTGAACAATATATAGCAAAGGATCTGATACACCCAATAGTGCTCATCCACTAGGGGCACATCCATAGGGATGTCATATCTCTAGTTCATTGCATTACACAGAAGAACCAGATCTTCACATGTTCACCTATGCCCGTTCACAGACACGTCCACTCTACATATCTTCTTTCCCACTGCCTCACCCAGGATAATCATATGGAGTCTTCTTGTCAACTCTGTTGATCAGAGGAGGCTAATACATCATCTTCATTTCTGTTCACATGACGACGCACCCATCACTTTGGGATTTCACATGTTCACCTTGTGCTTAGCCATAAGCACATCTAACTCAACAGATCTCCTTTCCCACTGGATAATCATCTGGAGTTATTCTCAACTCTCTGTATGGAGGAGGTCATATCTACATTCCTAGATCTGTCTCAGGCATGAACCACATACCCTTCTTAGGGGATTTCTCTCAGGTTTGTAAGCTGAGAGAAAGACTCACATAACTGCAATGATCCACATATCACATGTTTGTAAGTTGAATAATGTCTCACATAGCTGCATTCATCAACACTCCCTCTCAGCTAGGGAGGCATTCTTCATCATGCCAAGTCTCACACGAATGTACTCTGAATTTTGTTTTGGCTAGAGTCATCAATACTCCCTCTCAACTAGCAAGGAATTTTTCACTAAGTTAGTTTGGTGCATATGTCTTTAATGTTCTCATGTGTAGGTAGGTGATGCATGTGTATGATTTTCCTTTGCATCATATCTCTGATATAAGGATATTTCATCTCATCATGTTTCAATCCATCAAGAAACACTAGGTTCTCAAGGAGCTTTACACACGGTTCTTGGTTATCATCATAGGATCCATCTCATTGTCAATTAAATCTATCAGAAGATTGTGAAGCCACATTGCTTCGCACACTCACTGATATATACTCTTCTTATGTGGTACTTAAAGCCATAGAGTTTTGTTTCCTACTGCAATAGGAAATCATGGAAAACTTTCTGGTAGAACATCAACCGGATGTGCTCTTCTGGTCCACTGTACTTTATGTTCAATTGGCATATCTTGCAAACTCAAGTTCACACTGGAGGAATATCTCAAGTCATATCCAATTGTGCCTCATATATATCTCAATTCATGCTTTACTGCTATCCAGTGAGTCTGTCTCGGCTAACTCATGAATTGACTAAGTACATTCACTACATAGCATGAATTAAGTCTGGTGTTTACCAGATACATCAGTGATCCAATCAACTGTGGATCAGTTTCATCTAAATCATCATCAATATTCTTCTTTTTAAATCCATCATGGTGTTTTTTGCATTCTGTCATACTTGAGCTTCTTTAATATTTTTACTGTATATTTTCCTTAACTCAAGAAAAATCTCATCGGTCCTCTCTCACACTTCTTGTCCCAAGAAGTAGTGCATCATACTCAGATTATTCATCTCAAATTAAGAATTCAAGAGTTACTTGTATCCAATAACAAGGCTTTATGAATACGTCATCAAAATTAGGCTCTCATCATCAACACTGTAATAGGTTTGGATGAGAAACACTCTTGCTGAAATCCAAACTCATCAAGAATTTATCTATTTGATATAGTTTCCAGCTCATGGATGGTAGTACAGATGGAAGTGTATCGATCTTACTAAATCAAGTGTCTCATCATAGACAACTCCCTGTTTTTTTGAGAAATCTCTGGCTATAGATCTCATTTTGTATTTCTCAACACTTCCATCAGCTCCATGCTTGATCTTATAGATCCACTTGGATGTTACCATAGACGTCCCTTATGGTCCCTAAATAATATATTATGCATCATTCTTTAAGATATACTGGTATTATTTTGTTATGGAATCGTGCCATACCTGTTCTCATATTGCTTCTCTAAGACAAGGAGGCTCAACATCAATGAAATGGCTCATGACTGAAGGATAGCTCGAAAATATATTTTTCTTTCTCGGGGTGTGCCTTGAGAGGCTTGTATGTTTCTCTACCTCTTTGCAGAGTGATTCTAGGTAGGATATTTATGCCCTACTGCAATATCTCTGAATATGTCAATTGGAACAACTGGATCAACTAGAATAAGGTATGTCTCCCTCTGAACTGCTGAAGGGGGAGAAGGTATTTGTCTTATTGTCAATCGCCATGTGAGATTCTCTAGATCTTTGAAAGGCTATCTCTTCTTCAAGGAAAATGTTTCTTCTTGTTCTTATATAATGAATAAATTAAATATGGTTTGGACTCTTGTACCAGGGATAATGGTCCAAGTCTTTGAGAGCTCCCATACTAGGAATAATATCCTTCATTTATTTGAAAAATTCAATCAACTATAAAATTAGAGATCAATTGATTTACCTAGTTTGTATTCATGTCTTTTTAGAGGAATTACTTCTCCTCTCTCTTATCTTCACTCTTTTGAGGTGGATCTGGATCAATGTTAGCGGTGGAAGCATATTGTCTTCCCTTATTCCTAGTTGGACAGTTTCTTGCAAGGTGTCCATACCTGTCACATCTGAAGCACTGAATTTCTGAAACATCTCTTATTTGATAACCTCGATTGGATGAAGACTTTTCAACTTTAAATGTTTTCCTGAAATTTCTTTTGAATTTTCCTCCCTTATTTGTATGAAGTGCAAGAGCATGATTTTCTTCTTAGGAATCTTCCAGTCCTCTATTTCTAAGTCTAAGTTCTTCTTGAGTGCAATTTGTACATTGATGATCAAAGGTTGGTAGAGCTTCTCTTCCACTGATACTCTGAATGAAAGGCTCCCATGATTTTGGAATATTCTAGAGAGTGTTTAAGACAAGTTCTCTATCAGACATGATTTCCCCAATGGTCTCTAGTTGTTCTTTAATCTTTGATAAATTCATAAAGAAGAGTGCAAATGTGTCACACTTCATCATCTTGGTACTTTGAAGTTGGATCTTTAATGTAAGATCTCTAAGAGTGTTTTCACTTTCAAACATTCCTTTTAAATCTTCATACATATCATAGGTTGTCTTCATATTGGCAATACAGGGAAAGAGGTGATCTCTTAAAAAGGAATGTCTTCAGATTAATTTTATTTCTTTGGCATCTTCTTTTTTTCTTATCTTCTTCTCTATATCTGTAGATGTGGCTGGTAGAGTTTTAGTTGTCACATCCAAGAGGTCATATTATTCAAGAGTGACTAGAATCCTTGATTTCTAGTGCCTGAATTTGCTTGCTCCATCAAGCCTATCTTCTACTAATGCTCTGCTCTTCATTTGATTGGTTTCTTCAATTTATTGTTGACTAGATTTTGAAAACCTGATGATTAGGTTGAATTAACAACCTTGGATTATATTGGACTTATGACTACCAACAATCAATTTGATAATGTCATGGAGATGCTTGTTGATTCAGGAGAACGTTTCTTCAGAAATCTAGAAATAATATTCTGCAGGAAATTTCGGCACCCTAGAAACCCTAGGGCCAAAAGTAAAAATTTCTCAATATTTTGTTTTGAGAGATTTTGGAGGTGCGTTGTAAGAGTTCGTACTCTCCTATGCCAAAAGTGGCCCCATCATCCAAGTATTAAGGGTTGAATCACTACTGAAAGGATGGTCGTACGGAATTTTCTGGCAACCCTAGAAGGGGTCATACGGTTCTACAAAAGTGAGCTGAGACTTGGTGGATTCTTGTGCAATGAGTTCTTTCAAGACCTACGCTCTGATACCATGTTTATTTTTTCAATAATATAGGTTAATCATGAAGCTCATTCCATTTTATCATTTAACCATAACCATAAAACGTTGCAACAACCAAGATCACAAGAAGAAGCACCATGCACAAGAACATAAGATGTATCCTGGGAAACCCTTCTCAACAAGGGAAGAAAACCCAGCCAAATACTTTGCTATATTCTTCAAGATAAATACCTTCACCACCAAGATAAACCCTAGCACACAAGAGGGTTCTCAAACCCTAGAACTCTAGCACCCAAGAGAGGTGTGCACTTTTCCCAAAGAAGTGTACTTGCTAAAATTTCCAAACTCACATGAAAGATATGATTCCACAATGGGGAATATTCCTTTACTTATATTATACTTTTCCTATCAACAAAATTGTCTATTGGATCAACAGGACCGACCTCTCTAAGTCATATTATAATTATTATTATTATTAGCCAAATTAATTATCTTTTACATTTATTATTAATCACATTAAGGTGGGGTCAACCTGTTCCCTTTACATAACAACTAGGGTTACAGGAAGGTTTGACTCTTGAACAATATATAGCAAAGGATATGATACAACCACTAGTGCTCATCCACTAGGGGCACATCCATAGGGATGTCATATCTCTAGTTCATTGCATTACACAGAAGAACCAGATTTTCACCTGTTCACCTGTGCTCGTCCATAGGCACGTCCACTCTATAGATCTTCTTTCCCACTACCTCACCCATGAGATTCATCTGTAGTCTTCTCGTTAACTCTACTGCTTAGAGGAGGCTAATACATCATCTTCATTTCTGTTCACATGACGATGCACCTAATACTTTGGGATTTCAGACATTCACCGTGTGCTCAGCCACATGCACATCTAACTCAATAGATTGTCTTTCCCACTAGATAATCATATGGAGTTCTTCTCAACTCTCTGAATGGAGGAATTCATCTCTACGTTCCTAGCTCTATCTCAGGAAGGAACCACGTACCCTTCTTAAGGGATTTATCTTAGGTTTGTAAGATGAGAGAAAGACTCACATAGCTACAATGATCCACATCTCATAGGTTTGTAAGATGGAGAATGTCTCACATAGCTGCATTCATCAACAAGATGAAGACCGTTAGTCTCTGAGAGCTCATTTTTCTGACCAAAAAGGGAGTTGTATATCTAAATAGAAAAATCCTCTTGCAAGATAATGATTTGTCTATGGACATATTACTTATGAGTGCTAACAATAATCAAGAAGTTTCTCATACACATGGAAATTTTCCAATAGTGTAACAACTTAATGTTCTCTTCTTCATCAAAATCACTTTTTACAGAGAAAGGAATATTCGAGAAAATATTAACATTCACATATATGTATTTATTTCATCCAATGAGACTTAGATCCAACAAGTCTTTCATTAACATTCAATTCAATAGAAAACTAGCTAAAGGTTGAACATCAAAATGAAATTATTCCAACCAGAAAAACAATTGTGATGGATAATGAGGGTAATTAATTATTTACTGATGAATTTATTTTAAAAATATATATTAAGAAACAACTATGTAAAGAAACTACATTAGCGTAATCTATTATACTTCTACCCTACACTACGTTAGGTGAGATGTAACTATATGAAAGCATAATGCCAATGTAGCCATTCACGTAACTCCAAACCTGCAATCACATGTTCATTAGATATTAGCAACAAATATTGGAGTACTAATAGACAAAAAATGGAGAAAATAACTATCCTACTAAAGATATCACAATTGTAATGTATGGGAAACACAAATAAGAATGATCCTTCTAACCATACCTCAATTTTATCAAAATATATGCAAGGAGCAACATGGAATTGATGGGAGGAATTCAAGGGAGAGTAGCATACCTACCAAGAATTATATATGGAATTTCCTTGAAAAATGCTCTGTGAGAGAATCTCAGTACCATAGCCATCATTACTTCCCAGAGATGAATCAAAATAATGAGGGCCTGATATAACCATCGGTATAGACCAAAGTGCCTCTTTTATTTTAAAGTCTTTCCATGATTATAACTCCAACCACCAACAACTTGAAAGGGATTAATGGTATTTAACAATCTACATAAATTTCCTCTCATCATGCTATGAATCATATTGCTAAAACTATGGTGGTAGCAACTAATATCATGTATCTCAAACAATCTACTACTTATAGAAGAATATCCAATATTAATCCATGATGCAAATGAATCAAAAGAAGCTACAATCTAATCAACATATATTACATAATTTACCTCATCCCATGAAAAGGTTTGATAAGGCAAAAAACTAGTCAGTTGATGGGAAAAGGTCTTGCTCTCTCTCTATTTATTCTCCATATAGGTCACCAAGTATCTCAAAAGGGTTTGGCCTTGCATAATTTATTTGGATAGAATCATGGGTAAATTTGAGTAGAGTCCTACCACCATAAAAACTAGGATACACGAAAAATTAATTAGAATAAGTAAGAGATTTAGGCGTGTCTCTAGAGAAAGAGTCATTTTGAAAAGAAACATTGTTGAAAGGTAGCTTCTCTTTCTTAAATTAATGAATAATTGGTTTTTATTGTGCGTCAATGGGATCCATATTAAGAGTTGTTTCATACTCAAAACCTTGAATACTATTCTCTTCCCCTAGATGAGATAAAAACTATTTCCCTAAAAGTGAAATGCGTTGACCATTTATTTCTTCTCCTAGATTTAATTGATTGCTTTGTTTCATTAAGATATGAGAATGTGAGATATCTTCTAAAGCATACTCATGGTTGGGATATAGGATCCACTCCCAACAAAATTTAGAAAAATAAGTCTCAATGAATAATTTGGTAATTTGTTGACGCTTGAATCCATTAGGATCGAAACGACAACCTCACGAGAACATAAATCCCCCTGCATTTTTATAGAGGTGGTACTCCTCTTTAATTTAATATTTTCAAGATATGGGACTTGACAGAATTCTGCCTTGGTAATCAAAGAAATACAAAGGTTACAAGAAAGATAAACAGAAAACGTTTTTTGTTTTCTTTTTAAGGAAAAGTTCATGAGAATGGATCAGGAACTGCACACATTCACACGTTTAAAGAAAATAAGAAAAATTTCCTCACATCCATCATAGTTTAAAATAAATATTTATGATCACATAAAAATAAAAATAAAATGATTTGCATGCATAAGAGAACTTTAACAGAGTGAACACATGGGAAGCTCAAATAAAGATAATGATAGAACAATATCAAATACTTTATACTCAAAACTCAAAGTTACAAAGCACAGTCGAAACTGATCCCGAAATAGCTCTCTTGAAATTTCTAAAAAATATATAGTTTGTTACATATTTTTTTAAATTTGAAATGTGTTTGTCTTAAATACTGGGATTGGGGCTCCCATGAACCATAAAGAAAATATACATAATAATTAATCTTTTATAAGGAAGATGGTGGGTGATAAAAGAACAACAAGACCTGGTATGAAGAAAAGAGAAGTTATCATTCTTCAGTTAAACCTCTATATTCAAAGAAGCGGAGTAATTGGATGAAGGACTTGATAAAGAAAAAAATATGTGATCAACATGAAATTACTATGATGGTCTCTCATCTTTGTCACTTTCTTGTTGGTGTCCTTTTATTGTCTCCATTAACGGTTATAGGAATCGTCTCAACTATTTATTTCCCCTCATTAGTCAATTTTTCAATAGATTTCTTGAACCATTATTCAATATAACTTTTCATTGGTACCACGTTGATTTCATGTCGGATTTTCATGTTGAACAACTCTCCCTCCATGTCTTTCAGATCAAGGGGAATTTCATTTAATGCTTCTTCAATGTCCTAATGTTTCACGGAGTAGTCCACTAGCCAATTGTCTATGTCATCCTCATCATATTCAAGTATACCATAGAACTTTTCAACTGACAACCCTTTAAAAATATCAACTTGTTCTTCAAACTATTACTTTGTGAGGAATATCGAGTTGAGAATTAGTTTGGGGTCTTGTACTTTGTTAGTACTCCCAGCTAAGTCTATCTCCGTGAGACTTGTTGGAACAAATATTGAAAAATTCTAAACTTAGTTTCTCTTGCCAAAATTTATGTCAGTTGTGCCAGCTAGCTTTTGAACCTTGTCACTTGGCATAAGCTCTTTTTTAACCATTAAATCCTTGCATTATATGGTGCAAACCTTTCCACTGCAGTAAAACCTCTAAACCTATCGCAATTTTTTCCGAGCTTCTCTACCGGCAAAATCTCAAAGCCTTGCATCACAATTGGCCAAAATATCAAATCTTTAAATTTTCCCAAGTTCTCCTATTGGTCTTAGTTCACAATTCCTTGATTGTCGAAATAAGTCTAAAAGTGTCAAATTATAAAACCAAACTACAATTTTTGTTTTTTATATTATTTTAAAATTATTTTATATAATTTAAAATTAATATTTTATTTTATTTTAAAGTTTTGTAAAAAAGAGAGAAATCATTTATTTAGCCAAACCTTTGCACCAATTCTCTTTTATAAAAAATTATTGGGTCAACTACCCTTCACGTCCAATATCCAAACTATCCACCGAAAGCCACACACATGCCAAGTCACAAGACAACTCACACAAGAATCCAAGGAGAGAATCCACGAGAGGACCAAAGCCATGCACTACACGTCGAAACATAATCAAAACAAATGGTCATATAAAGTGCACGATAAATGGTAGTGTTGTACATGTGGGATTTTTCCTCTGCATAGATAGTAAAATATGAACTATCAAGCGTCCGACCCTGAGCTTCTAGGTGTTGAGACATCACCCGTTTTCATTGAGTTTTAAGACGAGCATACAAGTGTCAGGGTAAAAATATGGAGACATTCCTTATCATCTATCGCACGCCAAGTATTTCCACTTTCATAGGATCATCATGATCCACAGGTTTCTCTACTGGGCATCTTGTGGAAGTAACTCGACCATCAATCTGGGACTCAAGCGCCATTTGACCGATTATAGCAAAAGTGAATCGAGATTTCCTGCGCCAGTTCATATTAGAAAGAAAAAAAAACTATGTGAACCATAGGAGGAGCCTACGGATCGACTATTATTCCCAACACATCGATGTATTCATGATGATCTAAGTTTTTGTGGGGAGCCCTGGATTTGGTGGATATGTGAACTTCACCAACTTCATTCTTCAGTAACCATTCCTCGAAATAGCATCCAGTTGTCCAAGACAACGTCTAGTTTTTTCAATGCCATCAAGATTGACGGTAGGATGGTACTTCGGGCCCTGGAAGGTGTAAGAAAATTAATCACGTTGGGTCATTTTTCCACTCACTCATGGTTCCTCTTCGGGTTTTTTACCACCAGAGGAATTCTAATAAGCCACTCCTCCCTTCCCCTGAATCCTGAAGGCCGAAGTCAGAGTTCCAATCATACGTATCAAACACCGATGGGTAAGAGTTCCAGTTGTCAAATAAAAATTCCCTCTGTCAAATAAAAAAGGCAGAAGTTGAGCTTCTGAATATTCGCATGCAAGTGGAAAATGAACAGATGATAGCATTGATGAGAAGGGTGAGCATGGGTACTTGTTTCATCATGATCAACACTTCGGTTCGGAAATATTATCATTGTTAATTGTAGGCTTTCCCGTCAGTTTCGTTCTTAACAGATCTTGGCTTGGGCGTATAGAAAGTTGCTTGAATATCATATTCTTAGTGTGTTTGGAAACGAGTGACATCATTTGATCTTTCGAGTTTTTGTATGTTGTGCAAAACATTGAAGCCCCCGAATGAATATAGAGGATATCATGGGTGTCCTTACCCTTGTTATCTCATTGCACGATACCTTCTATATATTTTCCCATTGGAAAATTTATGATTCCAAATACTAGCAATTATGATGATTTATGGTTTATTTATCTCCTCATGCGTGTTATCACAATTGGCGTGTTGGAGATGAGATGGAGCAGATTTGGTATTAATTTGTGGACTTGTACCTATGGATTTCAAGCTGTAGAAATTACAGTTTTGGGCTATCTGGTGAGTGCCTCAAGGGCATATTTAAAAACTAATGAACAATGAGCACACAACAAGAAGGGTTTCCCTTCTTATCGAAACAAAACCAAAGTCAGATTCTAGCTTAGATGGAGAGTTTTAGGAACCAGATGGTAACGGAATCTAACTGTAAATGATTATGGTAACTACAATAAATATATGAAAAAAAAGGGTTAAATGAATCCAGGAGCAAACAAAGAGTCAGACGAAGCACCAACATATCTAATTGAAAATAAATAACGTATGCAGAGGTTGTGGGTAATCCAAGGGTTTTTTCAATTGAGACCAAATTTGTATAAATAAATAGATTGTAGATTGATTGAAGGGGGAATAGCCCAAGAGCCTTTTGGGGGCTGGGTTTGTAATTCCATTTCTTTCAACAAATATAGAACAGAAGCTAAGAGATTCTATACCTCGTCACTGTGTAATTTTGTCTTTTCTTGTATCGTATTCTCAAGATTTACATTCATTCTTTCTTCCTTCTTTTTCATATTCAGCTTGTAATGGCTCTAATTCAATAATACCCATGTTGTAGTCATTTATTGGGTAGCTTGTCAAGTTCATCTTTTCCTCTATTTATGTTGTGAGAAAAACAAGACCTGTAGCTTGATTGTTTCTGCCTAGATTACAAGATATGTATGTCTGCAGTTCTTTTGTTTTGTTTGTCTTGCTGTGAGTGAGATAAGACTTATGTGCAAATATTTGACGCTATCTGTCATTCCTTTGTTGAAATAAAGATTAGACTTATCAAAATTAGATACCTGAATCCTTTGTTGCGGTCCTCTTCATCCCCTATCTTCTATCCATCTTCCTTATTTTAATTAAATTAGGCAAACGAGGTCATGCCTTTTTCGTTTTTGATTTATAAATTATTGAAAGGCATGTTTCAGATCTAGTTCTGGAAGCCTCATATGACTGATAACAAGTTATTATTTCATTCAAAATGTGCTAAGGCTTGGCTCTATTAAAACCTAAATTCAACTCTTATGACAACAAGCCTCTTGAATAATTATTCCCTCTTTGATATAGCTTGGTTTCATGTGTGAACAATATTATTCAAGTTTTTTATCTTTTCTTTCCATCACGCATTCAACTATTTTATCCGTCTTGAGGAGGGAAGATCCTCCTCTCTTCTCCTTAGTTCTGTCATGTTGGAAAATCTGTTTCCAAAGGGTAGTACAACATCAAGGAAAACAAATTCTTCATTTTTAAGGTCGGATTGCAAATACTCGTGGAAGGCATGCGCCCTCGATCCAAAAGAAGCATTTTTTTTCGAATTTTCCCATGCCTATGTGATCAAATCCATTATTTTCTTAATATTTCTTTCCACATAGCTCCTAGCTTATGTAAGTAGGCTTGAGGATCCTTTTAATTTAGCAGTAGGTGTGGTGGGTCCAACTATTGTCAAAGGACTAGAAATAAGTGGAAGATTCATTAAGGCGTCTTCCAGTTCCTTGATCCTTTCTTTAAATTTCATGTTTTTTGCTTCAAGACCACTAATGGAGTCATCCAAAGCATCCTTGGTTGCTCTGTGAATTTTAGAAATCTAGAAAGGCCTTATATCTCTTAGGTCAACCTCTGAAAAATATTTTCCTTTCTTATTCTTCATATCACTTTTTTCAATAATCAAATTCTTGAATTCCCTGTCAAAACAACGCTTTGAAAAGAAAATGACTCTTCCTCATTGAAGGTCTCATTCTCAATAATTTGCAATGATTAATGCTAATGGGTTGTGTTCCTTGGTTGATCCATTGTGGGAAACATCTTCTCGATATCCGCCTCGAGCTCCATGTCTTCAAGGGAGAAGTTTTGATGTCACTTTCTACATGGTGGTCTTCTTCCTCTTGCACAACATTTTTCCTCTTTTTTCTCAGAGGAAGCTTGTGCAAGCTCTTGATTTTTCTCGATGGGGGATTATTTTCTCCTCCTCCGCTGGAACTAGTGTTGGTAACTTTCCTGGTTGGATGGGCCACTAGAGCATTGCTCTGAGATGTGGTAGTATTAGGAGTGACAATTGGGGACCGGACGCTCTTCTCGTTGGGACCCTTTCCTTTCTTCTTGTAAAACGCATTTGTACTAAGTACTGTCTCCAAGTCACCAACATTATGAGAAGTAGAGCCTAAGTTATTATCTTCTTCTTCACTCAGAACAGTATGACTAAATGAATTTTTGAATCCTACCGCCAGCATATGTTCCACAAAAAATTTGTTAGGGTCAAACCCCTTTATATTTTCAGCATATTTCAGATTCCGATTATGGAAGTGGTTCGCAAACTCATTGATTTTGTTTATATTCCTGAATATAAAGTCTCCAATTTTCCAAGGAAAGGGTATGAATTTATTTTTTTGTTTTTCATGGAAAAAGTGTAGCCATAAATTATACTGCCTTGTGACTTCCATAATAAACATTTTATCAGATACATGGCATGGAAGAAAGGAGGGATTTTCCTTAGAACCGAAAATCCTGATAACATTGTGATTTTCCATTTTCTCCAACGTCCCCTTTTTATCCAAGCATTTATTTTCATGGTCGTACATCTGGGGGGTATCTTTTCCAAACAATAATACTTTGAAAAACGAGACAAAATTATTGAAAAATTCATAGAAATGAAAAGAAGCTTTGTGTCTCCACAACACTTGGTACCAAAACGTAACTAGGTCAATTTCACAGTTCACCCTCTTACAGATAGACAATTTTGGAAACTGACCGCAATATGCTATCACAAACACCAAATAAGAAGCCATAAAGAATTTTTTTTTTTTTTTACTATGACAATTGGGAGGATATTTCAATGGAAATCAGTTTTCCCCAATCGAAAATATCTTTCTCTTTGAAGGTAAAATATCAAATATAAAGAATCATGCGGGAAATGTTGGTGGTACTTTCTTGTCCTGTCACCCTTGTGAAAAACCAAGCAGTTTCCCAAAAGGGGTTTTTGAATGAGTTGACCTGAAATCTAGTAATGTCTTATGGGATAGCGATGGGATATTCCAAGAACTCATGCAAGAGTTCTAGGTCGTTATCATGATTTTTCAGGAAATCCCTACAATCCTCTACTTTGAAGTTTTATCATGATTTTTCAGGAAACCCTACAATCCTCTGCTTTGAAGTTAAGTGTTGGATTAGGGAGCTTCAACATCTTACTGAACACTTGAGGTGAAAGAGAGATGGGAGAATGGTCTTGAAGTTGAATAATCCATTGAATATGTATGTATTTCTCAACACACCATGCAACCAGTTCCTTGCAATTGAAAACCTCAGGGACACACCCTACATGAGAAATTATGGATGTCAATATTGCTTCCTTCTGAGAAGAAGGGGATGAATAGTAAGAATGTGTTCTATACCACTGAAAGATTTGGTCCTCACGCCCAAAAATATTCAAAGTATCACCACATAACTATTTTCAAGTTGTTGCGTCCATAATTTAATGATAGTGTTCCTTTAATCTAGATAATATTTGAAATGAGTACTTGAGAGAGATAACAATAATATAATCTATGACAAATCGTTCTTTAATGTGGATTAATGAGAAATATCCTCGATCCCTTTTCTTACTAATAACGATCTTTATGAAACCTGCATGATGAGTTATTAGCATTAAACCATATTGTTACAGAAAGATTTGCCTCACCCTATGCAATCTTGCACAAAGGGCCTTTTTCCATTTCCATATGAAGACTTTTCATCCCTTTTTTGAAAATCCTAGAGCTAAAAAATACATTTTTTCCACATGTATGCACCTTGCCTACTATACAGCATGTGTATACGCAGGTTGCACCACGACAACCCGTGTACATTGGGATTTGTGACCAAAAATAAAAATGGTGTCAGGTTTCCATGTCACGACAGGAGATCAATGATCCTTGGCCTTCCATATACTAGAAATATTCTGACTTGTCCCTTCAATTCCATTTGAAGGCTATAATGGGCCAATCTCAAGCTATGGAAAGGAGGAGAAAGAATTCAACTTTGAGAGCAAAGTTACTTTGGAGAAATTATTCACTTCATATTGAGTCTGCATCCCTTTGTCCTTTAAGTATGAACATAGTGTTCATCCCCCAAGCTCTTCCCTTATTGATTGCTAACTTCATTTTCTCTCTTCTATGAGCTTGCCTTTGGTGGAGGATTGAAGTGGTGGAGGTCCAACTGGAAGGAAATTAGTTTCTCAGTTCCGAACCATGCCGACATGGAAGTCTGTAACTTTTTCACTTCTGTTGATCATAAATTAATAGAAATACTCTTTTCCCATCCAATTGATATCTTGCAAATATTTGAATTATTATTCCATGGGCATATTTGTTATGTATATTAATGGATTATTCTATTGAATGTGCTAACATCATATATTATCACCATCTACTTGCTTTTCTTGGTTGTTGAGGACTAGTTGCAGGTACATTTCTTTGGGTCAATTGCTCAATGGTGGAATTCATCGAACGTCTGGATGAGGTAGGCCTTTTCTCTTGTCTTTCTAGCATATTTTTTTATATAGCATACTTGAGAATAGATTTTATTTCTGTAGTCGTTTCCATCTATTGTGGTTTACCTTGGCCATAAAGAGATTTTTCTCGTAACATAATTGGCGACCATACTTGGGATTGAATCTTCTTTCTTAGGGTTTGGAGTGTTTTTATCCTTAGATTTCTATCGTTCCTATTGTGTTTCTTGTCATATCATTGCTTGACAGCCTTCGTTCACTCTGGGTCTGAGTCTTTCAGCCTTCTCCTTTGCCTAGCTATGTTTTTGAAACATATACATGGGTTTTTGCTTGACAGTCGTGTATATACACATGTTGTCCTTCTGCAAGCTGTGTACATACACGTTGTTTCCCTGAACAGCCAGGTACATCAACTTCTCTTACTTGTTTTCTAGTTTTGGTGGTTGTTGGGTAGGTTTTGATGATTGTTGAGTCTTCTTGGGTCTCTGTAGTAACTGTTAAGTGTCTGTGGGATGACAGGAAACCTGTCTTTGGTTGAATATTTGGGCGGAGTCTTTCTCATCATCTTCTCATTTTGATTTTCCTTGTACATTGGGATGGGTGTTTTGCTCCTTGGTATCCTACTTGAGTTGTCTCTTTCTATACATAGTAGATTCTTTATATATCAAGTTGTTGTTCAGTGCATGCATTTTCATTTTTTCTTATATTGAAAATACAAAAATATTAGGCATTTTGCATTGATTGGAATTTTTATCTTTTGAGTCTTTGTCATTTAGATTAGTGCATGTAAAGAAAGATTGCATTTTTATTTCAGAAATGTAGAGTTGAAATTGAAAATTGCATTGTTATAATAAGCATATCATTCATTGAAAATTGAAGTTAGGACTTTGCATTGTATTCATATTTACTTTACTTGTTGAGTCATAAAATCATGAGTTTCACTACCATGCCTTTTTGAGTAAGCATAGCCATTAAAATTATAATTTAAAATTGATTCGTGACGATTTTATTTTCTAGGGTGCACAAACTAGCTTAGGACATAGTGCCTTGGAATAGGATTTTGTGAGTAAACTTCTCCAAGGCTATTAGATCAACATATGTGTCTGACTAAGGGACTGGAGAAATCCATTGTATAATCGGTAATATCAGAAGGCTCCTCTTACACCGGAGTTAATCACGAGGTCACATGAGGTTGGTTGAAGGGATATCCCCCCGATACCTTCTTAGCGTCAGAGATATTTCTGGGGATCTATTTGTATCTGGGGAATTTGCTAGTTCTCTTACCTCCATGAGAGGAGGTACTCTCAAGGTTTCAGGATTTTCTACCCTTCCCATATGGTGGACCCGAATTACGATTCCTCGCATGTGCATCGGTTATACATTGGTTTCTTAGTTGCTTGACTTAGGTGCCACATAGGTTACTTGCATGGGTTATTCTACAGGTACCCTGGTTCAGATAAGGGTCAGACATCACACAGTATTTATGGAGGATTACCTCTTCGGGGGGATCTGACTGACTGGTTGTTCATCCCACGAGGGCCCTTATAACTGATTTTGTTACCTCTGATCTTTAGAAGGGATTCTCAGGCCCCTCCTGGGAGAGACATACCTTCTTTAGGGAGGGAGGCCCCTTTCAGCGACTTTACCCTATTTGTGTGCATATTGGCCGTTTGATTTTTGGTGTGCTCTTTGATTACTAGTTGGCCTTATGATTTATTTTTGTATCTCACATCTTAATTCATCGTGGAGTCAGACCAACTTCCTCGTCGGTCTCATCGCTTGTTACAGTTACCACCGGATTTTGAGCCTTTTCCTTCTAAAAGACATAGAGTTATTAGACATGGTACACACACCTCCACTATTCAAACTTGTGATTCTACAAGGATGATTATTGAACCGAGTCTTCAGAATAATGGGAACCCTTCGAATCTCACACCTACTATAGTTAATGGCACCCCTTTGACTCCTACAACCACAATGGTTGTAGTGTTGGAGGAACCTATCATTACTATTGCTCGTCCTATAGTGAATGCTCAATCTCTTGCCTCGAGCACATTTGGGTATCTTGCTCACTCACTGGGATATAATGTTCACTCCATCCCTATGGCCTCTATTCCTTTTTCCTATGGTATGTCGAATTTTACTTCACATTTTTCAAACTCTATCCCAACTGTTGGCCCTAATGATAGCATTGGAGTTGGGGGCACTACACCTCTTTATACTCCATTTTTCGTTTGATGGTTCTCAAATCCCCAAAACAACTCCTAATATGGGAGGAATTCCCTCTTTTAACCCCGGGTCTAATCCTCTTGCTTCTGGGTGGAGAAACCAACATGGCGGACAAGATTCTGCTCAAGTTATATCATATACCCTTACCTCCTCAGTGTTGATTCTGACCAACACGTTTGGCATGATGACTCCATCTCTATCCTCTGGATTCACACCTAGAGGAGGTTAATTTCATACCTTGGGAAACCCCCAACCCGAAACCACTCTGACTGGGGGCAACTTTTATAACCCCCATCAGAACATTCCTACTGGAATGATGCCCAACCAACCTCTTATGAATGATCCTGGAGGAGGGTCTTACAATCCCAGACAGGGACATGGTTCTTACCAGAACCCTAGATGGGTTGCAGTTCCTCAAACACAATCTTTCCAATGAGCTTGGGGTCATATGTTGCAACCCCTTCTCCCTTTTCTGGCCACACTTAATCTTCCAGACTTGTATAAGTTGATGAACGACCCTATGTGTCATGATCCTACATGCCCCCCCATCCCCACTAAGCTTCCTTCATACATTCCTAAATTTGAAGGTAAGAATGGAGAGGATCTTGGTGATCACGTTACCACCTTTCACCTATGGTGATCTTCAAATTCCCTTAATGATGATTCCATTCGGTTAAGATTATTTCAATGCACCCTCATTGGGGTCGCTACAAAATTGTATATCAAGCTACCTAGGGGGGCATATGGGACATTTAGTCAAATGTTTTTAGTCTTCCTCAACCACTTCCAATTGTCGATTTGTTACGATGTTGGCCTAGAAATTCTGTCGACTTTGCACCAAGAAAAAGCCACTCATATATCAGATCATATCCAAGAGTGGCGTAGACAGAAGAGTTTGATTAATACCTCCATACCCTTGGTCTTTCTTTTAGAATGGTTACTTAAGTCTTTCCATCCTCCTATCTCGAAGGATGTTGCTACATCCAGGGTTACAACTGAGGAAGAAGCAATCTTCAAAGCCCATCAGTTAGATATTATATATGCTCAGTCTGGGATGTTATACCACATTCTTCCAGACGCACCGTGGTCAACCTATGACCCTATACAGAAGTGCGTACCTCATGTTGTTGGAATTGTAGGCTCCGCCAATGTAAAATCCGTGAACTTAGTGAAAATCCATCTGAAAGAGTTGTCTCTAAACCAAACTGCAGGAGGGCCAACTTCGTCTATGTCTTCCAATCCCACTCAGTTGGAGGATGTACATTATGTGCAATCATCGACTGACCCAAATGGTAACTAGCAACCAGGCAGGAATAAAAAGAAATGTTGTAATAATAATCGTAAGGGTGGGAAAAATAATAAACTCAAGGACAATGGTAATAATGAGAAGACAAATAATAATTTTGGAGAGGGCAAGAAAGAAAGACGTAAGGTGAAATTTTCATGTAATCTTTTTACAGATGATCACCTTACTCATGTATGCCCCAAACTTGCGGAAGTTGTGAGGCTATTATCTCTATCGCCCGTCATGCTGATGAATCCTTTCCCAAATAACCAACACATGGCCTTGAGCTCCTCAAATGTTGTAAATGCAGTCACTGGGAGTCAAAACCCACCGTCGCAAGATGGTGACCATTTGTGTATCAATATGGTCGATTCTAAGTTTCATGTAGCCACCCGGTCTTGAGATTATAGTTCTTCATAGGCTATACCTGGTCTAGAATCTCCTCCTCCTCCTCCGGAGATGACTTTACATATCGAGAAACGAGAGCCAACACCTCATATTTTGAAAGGAGTACTCAAGCGCTCTACCCACAATCCAAATGCTAGATATGCCCAAAATTACTTTATTATTGAGGATCTAGGTCAAACCCCTTGTGTGATGTCGACTCTGGAGGTACTCCAGGCATGTCCCTCACAGAGGAATCCCTTGCTATTTGCGTTAGGATATCTAGATCATGGTGGCTCGAAAGTTATCAAGTTTGATGTCACAAATTTGAAGCCTCTCTTTCCTTACCATGTGGAATTATAAATCCATGTGGGGTACTCAAAGTATACCATCAAACATGTTGTTGTTGATGAAGGCGTTGCTACATGTGTGATGTCCCTGATCTGTTGGAAATATCTCGGCTCTCCGACACTTTCTTAATCGTGAACCATGTTGAATTCTTTTGATGGTCGTTCCTTACACCCTCAGGGTACTCTTCCTACCTTTCCAGTCCAGTTAGGTGGAAAGACGATAGAGGTGGATGTTGAGGTAGTTGATGGACCTCTTGATTATAACTTGTTACTAGGACACAATTGGACAAATGCTATGATTGTCGTCATATTGTATGTCTTATGCACCCTTTGTTTTCCACTCGATGGGAAGATCATGATGATCAACCAGTTATCCTTTGCGTATGCTATCCCTGATGCATCTGTTGGACTGACAATCCCTGTCGTCGACAATTCTTAGCCGACAACTGAGGATATCGGTGTTAGAATGTATTCATCCCTTATGGGTACCTTCGACTTCATGGCACCGATTCACCATGTTTACGCCATGTCCAATAGGATCATGTCGTCATAGAGATCCATTTCTTTCTGCACTTCCTATTTTAACAATCCTTGGAACCTACCTTCCTTGACTTCCTCTTACGAAGGTCAATCACATGTTGGAATGGCCATGCCACTATCGGTAGCGAATATTGCATATCAAGTTGTTCTTGAATCTTCCGCTGATCTCGATCCTATTACCTCGCCGACGAACAAGGAGCATTCTTTTCTTAAGTCCGTGTGGGCCACTTCATTGTCTTGTTCACATGATTTCCTCGATGAGACTTTTCCCTCGGATGAAGATATCATTGAAGACATGAATGGTTATGACAAACCTTGGGATGATATGCATCATCGCTCTTATTTTCTCCTAGAGCTTGCTAGAATCGAACAAGATGATTTTCAATCTACTTTGAGTGATATAATCGGTCATGTCGTAGTTCCACTTGATACGCACAGAATTTATGTCGAAGGAAATATGGTGAGTATCTATCCTACCATCACGAATGATATCTCTCGTACCCATGACAAGATTGAAAACGTACATATCAATGTGGATTATTCGCTAGAAGAAATCTTGATCTACACCGAGCTCTTCAAGGAATTTTGAGATGTATTTTCTTGGTCATATGAAGAAATGCCAGGAATCAACCCTCATATTTTAAAACATGATATTAGAACTTATACGGATGCTAATCCTATTCGGCAACATATTAGATTTGTCAATCCCTGGAAGTCCCCTGTTATTAAGGCAGAGGTAGAAAAGCTACTTAATGTTGGATTTATCTACCCAGTTCCCTTGACCGAATGGGTATCCAATATCGTTCATTTGAATAAGAAGCAAGGAACCATCCATGTATGCATGGAATTCTATGACCTGAACAAATCCTATCCTAAAGACAACTTCCCGACACCTTTCGTCGATCAGATTCTCGATGAGTGTGCAGGAAGTGAAGTGTTTTATTTTATGGACAGATTTTCAAGGTATAACCAAATTCAAATTAAACCGAAGGATCAACACAAGATAACATTTATTTGTCCTTGGGGTACTTTTGCATACCGTAAAATGCATTTCGGCCTTAAAAATGTCGGAGAAACCATCCAACATGCTACGACCTTCGCATTTCATGAGCTTAAGCATATAGTTGAAGCTTACCTTGACGATCTTGTTCTCACTCTCGTAAGAGAGCGGATCACTCTAAGCACCTTTGGCTAATTTTTGAATATCTCGTTACTATAGAATCTGGTTGCACCCTCATAAGTGCATCTTTTGCGTTAGGTCTGGTCGTCTTTTGGGATTTCTAGTTTTTCAGACCGGGATCATGGTAGATCCTTTAAAGGTTGAGGCAATACTTCAGTTGCCTCCCTCACACACTATTTCACAACTTCAAGGCTTAAAGGGGAAAGCCAACTTTTTACATCGATTTATAATTAACTATGCCAATATCACTAAGGATTTCATGCATCTTTTTAAGAAGGACACCCCTTTTATCTGGGATGAGTGATCCCAGGAGTCCTTCGATGCTTTGAATAAAGACTTGGTATCAACGCCTCTACTAAAGTCTCCTGACTATAGTAGGGATTACTTGTTTTATGTCACTACATCTAAGGAGATGATTGGTATGGTTTTTGTTCAGGAGGATGATGAACTCCGTGAGAACGTCATATACTATCTTAGTCGAAACTTAGTCGTTCCTGAGCTCAATTATTCTCACGTTGAAAAGATAGATTTGGTTGTAATTCACGCAATCCAACATTTACGCCATTATATATTTCTTTGCAAGACTACTGTGGTTTCCTATGTCAATCCATTTCAATACATCCTTACCAGGCATATCATAGGTGGAAAATATAATAAATGGATTGTCATTTTACAAGAATTTGATATCGATTTCGCTTTTACAAAATCCAAGAAATCAATAGTCTTCGCGGAGTTGATATATGACTTCCCATGATTAGATGAGGATGTTATCCATGTTGATTTGTTTGCAGACGAACACATTTTCCTCATCTCATCGTCCGACCCTTGGTATGGAGACATCGTTCTCTATCTTCAAACCTGGAAGTTCCCTCAGCATCTCTCGCGAGATGACTAGTGGCATGTATGATACCAAGCTAAGAATTACACTATCGTCGGTGACGCTTTGTATCTCCGAGGAATAGACAATATCATGTGTCGTTATTTAACTCACAGAGAAGTCGAGTCAGTCATAAACAATTTCCACAGTGGGGCTTGTGGTGGTCATCTATCCGGGCTTGCGACAGCCCAGAAGATTTTGCAAGCCAGTTATTTATGGCCATCTATATTTAAATATTATGTTGACGTAGTTAATAAGTGTCACCCCTACCATGTGTTCACTCAGAAAATGTGCTTGCATCCAACCCCTCTTCACCCAGCCATTGTCGTCGGTCCCTTCACCAAGTGGGGGGTGGATTTCATGGGTTTCAACCCAACTTCAGCTGGGGAGCATCATCACATTATAGTGGTCATTGACTACTTTACTAAGTGGGCCAAGGCCATGCCTACAGTTAAATACAACTGGAATACTGTCGACTTCTTTGTATTCAATCAAATTATCGCCAGATTCAGTATCCTGAGTGATATTGTCACTGATCATGGCAGTCACTTTCAGAACGAAATGATGGAAGAGCTAGCATCCAAGCCAGGGTTTAAGCATGGTCATTCTTCCCCTTACTATCCCCAGGAAAATGGACAATTAGAGGTCATCAACAAGTCTCTCAATACCATTTTGTAGAAAGCTATCAACCAGAGTAATTCTGACTGGAACATTATGTTATATCCCTCACTTTGGGCATACCGAACCTCAGTCAAGACTTCCTCCATATTTTCCCCTTTCAGTTAGTACACGGTGTGGAGTCGATATTAACTATTGAATGTGAGATCCCTTCTCTTAAGCTGACATTCACGCTCGTACCTGACACTTCCGATCTTGAGCGATGCCTTGTACACCTAGAGAGTCTTGAAAAGAAGCATCGAGATGCCTCTACGGCTATAGAGGCGAACAAAAGACATGTCAAGGTCTAGTACAATAGGTATGTATGTCCTCAGTTGTACGCTGAGTGTGACTTGGTCCTCTTATATGATAAAGCCAAAGAACTGCTGGGAGCAGGCAAGTTTAAACCCATGTGGCACGGTCCATATATCGTGTGATGTGTTTTAGAAAAAGGAGCCTATGAGTTAGAATATTATGAAGGGAATATGTTGGCCAAGCCCAGGAATGGGCTCTACTTAAAAATATATTATGCTTGAGTCCCAAGCTTGGGTATAACTCTTTGTATACTAATGTAACTTAGTGTATATATCTTTTCCCTTTCTTATTGTCTTCATCTTGCTCATCGATTTTCCCTTGGTTGGAAGATGTCAATAAAGTCTTTGGTCTACTTAGGATTCACAGACGGAGCCAGTCGTCATACAAGGAACTTGGCTTCCACCGCTTGGGTGTTTTACTCACCCGAGGGTCTACTGGTGTCTTCAGGTGGCGTATGCCTAGGGCCATCCATGAATAATGTGTCTGAATATAGCATCATTGTAGAAATTTTGCGTGATGTTATCTCACATGGTATTCACTCTTTAGAGGTTCACCTGGATTCCCTGTTAGTAGTATGTCAGTTGAATGACAATTGCCGCATGCATGATCCTACTTTACTCTGACGATTCCTATGGGTTCATATTTTATAACGACATTTTGATTTCATTACTTATTATCACATACCTAGGAGTTCTAATTATGTATATGATGCTTATGCTAATTTCGTTTTAGATTGGCATTTGTCCCATAACTAAAGAAAATAAAACCATCTAATCAATGTACACATTGTAATATAAGTAAAGCCAAATATCCTTTTTTTATATATATTTCAAAAAATATGATGTTTATAGTACAAAATTGGGGCTAACACCCTCAATATACATATACAACCGATAATACAAGGTCCATAACATCTACGCCTATGGCGTCGGATGTGTGTCATGATAACAAACTATGGCGTTTGTGAGACACCGAAAGAGTCTCACCCAAGCTCTGGTCACACCAACTACTTGTCATTGCATGGCCTCTAGTAGATCCTCTACCTGAACCATCGAAATCCTATGAGTTAAACGAGACAGGTTTCCCTGTACGTTTTGAAGGATTATCTTTGCTTCTCCTCCCACCTCCTCATCTCCCTGGTTCCTCCGACGATGTCGGCGAAGCCCCTCCGACCATCGTGGACATACTTCTACATCACACAAGTGTCTAGTTAGTACTTAAGCACCATCCAAAAGTATTTTTGTTTTACTATACAAAAATTCAAAAAAATGAAATATTTAAAAACATTTGACATACCTATGTCCCCGTAGGCAGTCCCTGGTGGCAGTGGCATGTCAAGGTCCCCTCTTAAGTTAATCCTTGCATAGGGGTAGTCATCCAAAGAAATGACCTATCGCCTCCACTAGTAGAATAAATCACCGTTGTAGGGTGTGGGAACCCTACCACCCCATGCCATCTCATTATCTCAGTCCATTGTTGCATGGATGGATCGCAAGGTCCTCTCTGAATGATCTCGACTCTAGGTCCCTATTGCTCATGAGTCTACACCTAAGTCTATAAAGTGTAGAGTCTAAGCATCTAAAGTGAGTGAAAAAAAAGGGGGGGTGAAACAACTTTGGGGTATGAAGCTATGGATGATCTCTGAGTTGTCTTTGTCTACCTTCCAAATATTCTTGAATGTTGATATATCGTTCGATGGCGGCCCATGAACGTTCGAGCTCTGTCCGGGTGATGGTAGTCTTAAGTATGGTATAGAAAAGATTCAAAGCGATGTTGGTTTGATCCAATAGGCCGGGTTCGATGTTGGGTTGTCTTATGACGGGTGCAATCATGGGGAGAACAGAGATTTTAAAGAGGGTTGATGTTTTAAAGTGATTATTTCAATTTTAGATTATACGAGGAAAATTTAGTGAATCCAATCGAAGGGTTTAACGAAATCAAAGGTCGTTTTCCATAACTAAGTTAAAATCTTGAAACCGGGTGTGAAAGCATAGAGCTGTCAACAATGTGGGGCATCAATTTCAGAGGAATCCCACGCTGTAGCGGAATAATAAAGAACATGAATACCTTGATGAAAGCATATAATGTAGAGATATAAGTAATTCACAGGTCTTGTACCTGCTAGTAGATGATACAGAGGAAAAACTGTAAATAACTAGATAACTAGAACCTGATCACCACAGTAGAAGTTATATTAAATTGCAGTTAAAACATTCATCAAATATGTATATGTAAAAAATGACATGAAGCATGAAATAAAAAAGGAAAAACACATAACTCAATCTTGATGGAATATGGAGTCTTCAATTCTCTTTGTATTAATCTTGGATAAAAAGAACTTTCTCTATATTCAATCTACCACTGAAAAAAGCCCTTTTATATCTCTTCCTCAATGTATATTTAAACAAACTTCTGAACATTTAGAGTTCTGATCGTTTTGGAAACTTGTCAGTTACAAATGAAAAAATGGAGCGTTTCATCTCCTCATATTTGTCTTCCCTCGTAAGGGTAGAGCACCTTCCTTTCTCTGCTTTTCCAGCTTCAAAAACAGAACGGGTTGACATCTATCATTATTTAGCACCAGAAACATGCCCCTTCACCTGCTCGATGCAAATGATACACCTTTCCATCAACTGGGCTATCAACCTGGAAGGCTCTGCTTGGTTGCTTGCCTCAAAGGTGTAACAACTCTTCACCAAATGTGGCAACCTTTTCCCTACTTGTCGTTCTTCTGTGATGATAGAGCATAATTGTAAACTTCGTTGCACTAGGCATTTGTCCGCTTGGACCATATCACAATAGGGAAGAAGTTGGGGCCTCACCGCTATTTTGTGCATCTCTTCTTGAGCGACAATTTTGTATTTGGTTGATAAGTCATCCTTCTCGTTGTCGCTAGAATCATTCGAACAATTTACCAACTCACATTGCAGAATGTTGGAAACGTATGACCATGTCTTGACAGAATTAATACTTTGGGGCGAGGTATCAAAAACAACATTTGAACCCTGACCTGAACTCTCGGCAACTGCCTTGGGCATTTTTTGTGGAGCCATGATAGAGAAACCTACAACTGGACCTCCTGTCGAAAAAATTGAAAAACACAAATAGCGGTTATCTTGGTGAAATGGCTTTGCGCGCAAATAGGAATGAAAACTGAAATAATGAAGGAAAAACTCTCTATATTAGTCATTTAAACCCATGGGTGTCCGTGCCAACAGAACGGTCAAATCGCTTAATAGAAAGATTTAGAATTAAAAATGAGATCTTACTATCTATCACCTTACTGCAATTCAAATAAATGCCATAAATGCTTGACGAGTCGTAACATTGAAAAACCCAGGATCATTCAAGACTTCATCCGTAAACCACGTGTGTTAAAGTTATTTTAAGGTGCTAATTAATCTGGTTTAGTTCTTTCAATTTGGTGCACTTAGTTGTTAATCCCCTTTTCGACGCTCGCCACATCGAGTGTTTTCGATCCTAGCCACTGAACCTTAAAAACCCGAAATTGTGATGGTGCGAGATAATAGATTAGAAGTGATTTAACTTAAGCCTTTTAATTATCCATACTTAATTAAATAAAATCATGACTTTGTGAATCGAGGTTACGAAGGTGTTTCCCTTTGGGGAAACAATCGTCGAGTCATGAAATCACGATAGTGACTATATAGGGTTTAAAGTGACTTGTTCTTGATACTAACCTGGGTAACTTAAACACAACTTCGCAACTTCGTAAGTCGGAGGCTTGAGAAACGTTCAACACGTAACTCCCAAGAGCGAGGGTACGAGGTACTAAGATATGATAATCCCCTCTTAGTCTTTTAGTAATGGTGATTAAACTTAGGAAGGTTTTCGCCATTTCACACATCGTGATACTGCGACTTTAGGAGAGAGAAACGTGAAACAAACGAAGTCTCGTAAACCAACCTTTTTGGGTTTAAGTATAACATTTCATGTATTTAGAGAAAGGCAGATCCAACAGTCCCAAACCTAGAACCCGCTCAAAGAAAAAGCTGCATAAGATAGAGGGAAAACCGAATTTCCTCTTGTCACCCTATTTTCACTCTGTCAACTGGCTCTTCATATTAGCTAGTAGTGAGGTACAATAATCCTATACAGTGGGTATCAAACACTCTACAGAATAGAACATGAGTGACCTCAATGCTTGGTGCAATGAAGTCAATCCTGTGATCCTATTCAAAATGAGGAAAACAATCTTGAGGCTGAGATTGTTTATCGCTCAGATGGGGAAATGACTCTCGACCTTCTTGATCCCTGCTACATAGTGAGAATCTATGTACCCATCTATCTTCATTGTGCTCCCAACTCCCTGAGATTTGAGGCTCACCACCTCACCCCAGCCCGATAACCCAGTCAAAAATTATATATCCTCGACTTCAATCCTCAATGGTTTCCCATCGAAGTTGAAGCTCTCATTGATAGGATCCCAGTAATCCACGAGCATCTCAAGCAACCTCACTTGGGACCTCATCTCTTTGAGTGCCCAAAATTTATACAAGCCGCATATTTTCAAAATTCAAGGCCATTTGGGCCCTCAGATCTCTTTCCACAATAGAATCTACCTCCTCGATTGTGCTCCCTTTCAATCCATTCTAGCACAATCCTGGGAGATAAAAATCAATCTTAAAGTTAGAAACCATAGAAAACATTGTTTACGAACTTGTACGTGGTTTTTTTCATTCACAGTTGCATATAGGGTTGAGTACACGTGCCCTGTATTTTACACAGTCACGTATAACCTCACGTATACACGACCCGATGAATGGTAGCCTGCGTACACCAAAATACTCAATTTGCGCACTAATTTACTCAAATTTTGATACCTAATATAAAAATCTATTCCACTAGAAAGGAAGAGGAGGGGAAGAGGAATTACCTGGTGCATACGGTTTCTGATTTCATCGCACGACGCTCCCACAATCACTAGTTGAAGATCGGAGGTATTTTGGTCCAATTTTCACTATTTCGGTAAAAAGTCAAAATGACATAGTAAATTTTGGTTTTGTTACTATTTATAGAAATTTCTACCCACTTTATATAGTTTCGAGTCATTTTTTCACCTAATGGACTAAAACAACAGTGGATTGAGTTGGCTTTTGTAGTTTTCACCAGGGATTCTTGTGGATTTCAACGTTATGTTGACCATTCGTGACCATGGGTAGGTATTTTCGCTACCCAACATATAGGATAGGTATCACTACTGCATTTGGGTCAAATTTTGACAGCGCGTTCGTCGCAATTGCCACTTTCTATTTTCGGAAGACCGACAAACCTCGGACCCCCTCAAACGTCGTTTCACATGACGTCGTTTTTCCGACGACCTAATTTTCATCTCTCTTGCGACGTTTCAAACGTGGCAAGAGAGACGTTGCAAACATGGAAAGAGAGACGTTGCAAACGTGGCAAGACCGATGTTTCAAACGTCGCAAGAGAGACGTTGCAAACGTGGCAAGAACGACGTTTCAAATGTCGCAAGAGAGACGTTGCAAGCATGGCAAGAGAGACATTGCAAACGTGGCAAGACCGACGTTTCAAACGTCGCAAGAGAGACGTTGCAAACGTGGGAAGAGAGACGTTTCAAACGTGGCAAGACCGACGTTTCAAACGTGGAAAGTGAGACGTTGCAAACGTGGCAAGTGAGACGTTTCAGAGGTGGCAAGACCGACATTTCAAACGTGGCAAGTGAGACGTTTCAGACGTGGTAAGAGAGACGTTCTGAAGGTGGCAAGACCGACGGGAGGAGGTATTAGCTCCGACGTGGTTGCTATGGGAGCGACACTCTTGAACGTCGCAAGAATGACGTCCATCAGGTGGCAACAGCGACAGCCAGGAGTTACTAGCTCCGACGTGGTTGCTATGGGAGCGACAATCTTGGAGGTGGAAAGAGAGACGTCTCGGACGTGGCAATAGCGACGGGAAGAGAGTGAAAGACGTCACAATTGCCACCTTTGTGTAGGTATTTAAAAAA
>ML789615.1:81689-116412 GCA_009831015.1 Picea engelmannii | reverse complement strand
GAATATGACTTCAAAATTTGTGTCAAATTAGGGAAATCCAATGTTAAACCTAATTATCTGTCATGGAGATGAAATAGGGAACTTGAAGGAGAGGAGGGAGAAGACTTTCCTAATGCTAACATGTTCAAGGTTCCACTTGCATCAGGCTATCTAGAGGATGTCCATTATTTTTTGTGGAATCATTAACTTGATCTTCATTATCTGCTTCAAGTTCTTCATCTTGTACTACAACATCATTTCTACTACTACTTGGTGCTTTGTGCATAAAGTTAGGGGGAAAATCTAACTTTATAATTACAAACAATCATGAAACATTAGTGCATGTATAAAACATTATAAAATTTGAGAATATAATAAATATTAAAACAGATAATGAATGTATATACCATCGGACGATATTCATTTGATCCCCCGTCCATGTGCCCATATTTTCTACAATGTTTTGTAGTTGTTGTTATTAAACTCTTTCGGGACGTCTAGTACAACAATTTTTGCAAGGGAAATAACATTTACCGTCACCCTTTTCACCCTCTTTAATTCTTTTCCCGGCTCTAATGTTTTCTAACATTCTTCCCCACAGACTTATACTGAAACAAATATCTATTTTTTGTTCGCTGAGAAGACCCGCAAACCCTTTTTGAAGCGTCGTTATTATAGCAAACTTGTCGCAACATCCGTCAAATGAAACATATTTATAGATTTTGTAACGTCACAATTCCGACTTTAAAAAGTCCTAAGTGACCGTTGGTATTTTGACTTGGTGAACATACTAAGGTGACCGTTGGAGGGGAAAACCTAGTTTCGCAAACATCGCAATTGCGACATACATTTTCACAAACGTGGCAAGAGAGACGTTCCAGTGGAAAACGTGGCAAGACCGACGTTAACGTGGCAAGACCGACATTAACGTGGCAATTGCGACATACATCTTCACAAACGTGGCAAGAGTGACGTTCCAATGGAAAACGTGGCAAGAGAAACGTTCCAGTGGAAAACGTGGCAAGAGCGACGTTAACGTGGCAAGACTGACGTTAACGTGGCAATTGCGACATACATCTTCACAAACATGGCAAGAGTGACGTTCCAGTGGAAAACGTGGCAAGAGAGACGTTCCAGTGGAAAACATGGCAAGACCGACGTTAACGTGGCAAGACCGACGTTAACATGGCAATTGCGACAAACATATTCACAAACGTGGCAAGAGAGACGTTCCAGTGGAAAACGTGGCAAGAGAGACGTTCCAGTGGAAAACGTGTCAAGACCGACGTTAACGTGGCAAGACCGACGTTAACGTGGCAAGACCGATGTTATCGGGAAACATGAATTTTTTTTTTATAAATTTCCTCTATTTTGCGACAATATGGACAATTTTGTCCATAACGCCGCAAATAAAGCGTCGGAATTTTTACAATATGTAGCAGTGTATCCATTCCACCATGCACTTTTGCATCATCCTATAATTGTCACTCATATTCCTTAGGTATGAACCCATTTGTTGCAACACAAAACCTTCCATTTGCTATACGGCGTGTCATTATCAAGTGGTGAAGACTTACCAAACATGGGTACCCTAGTTAGATCCTCTGCTTCATTTGTTGGCAATGTAGAGATTGTTTCCATAGGACCGGGAGTCCCTTATATCTATACATGACTTGATGTTGAGCCCCATTTCTCACTCATAAACATGCTTCCCTATACCTAGAGGACTCCCAACCGAGTTTAAGTTAATCTCTTTTCCAACTCATATTCAAAAAGTGAAAAGATTGTTGAGTGAAGTTGTCTCTTTCACACTTGTAAATTGGATTTGAAATGACATATATTTGGTACAAGTTTATCCATTTTTCACACCAAGTAGACTAAGATCATGAAAAAGGAAATTTGTTCATGTTAAGTTGTGATTGCATCTCATGCCCTTGCTTGCAGTGTTGATCCTATAGTCAGTTCTCACTTTGTGTTATAAACCTTTTTCCTCGACAGTTTTGCATCTTCAACCAAGCAGAGCCTCGTTTATATCCTTCGCAATTTGACACCCTATACCCAGGAGGGAACATTCCCCCAATTTTCCATCTCCCGCATGCATCTCCTTTCATTGAGAATAGGTATGTTCCACTTTTGGAACTAGTTTTGCTTACTTGCGACACTCGTTCCCTCCTCTGTATCATAGCATTCATTTGTCTATGAAAAAAAAAAAAAAGACGAGAAGGAAGGGAGTATTATCTTATATTGGTAGCAGTTGTGTCGCCTTTGAATAGAGAACAAAGTTATTGATTCCATTTGTCATCATAATTTTGGTTTTAGCATGGCCTTAGGAAACTAAGCTCATTATAGAGAGTTTTTCTCCATCGAATGGTTACTCTTCTAGTCCCTATGGAGGATTTCATTGATGCCTCATGCATCTCATGGTTTCATCATTGATTCTATGCTGCCAGATTCTTCCATATGTCTCATGCTCTTGTTCAAAGGAATTCTATCAACCTGTGTCGACCATTCCTCGGAACTCTTGACTTTGCATGTTGGCCATACCCTTAGTTTGTCTCAGAATCACATGATGTTGTAGTCCTATCATGCACCCTGGTCCTACTTTCATCATTAGTAGGTAACATTGAACCCAGCAGTCGAAATTTCATCATTGGTCATTGACTGTGTGGTTTCCCTTGTGTTCGATGGCAATACATCTATTCACATATTTGAATTTGTGCAGTTTCTTGGATTCCATTAGCCTTATTGGTGGTTTCCTCGCATTTGTCATCATTTTTCCTCATTGGTTGTTATTTAGAGGGTATTTTTTGTGTACTCCTTGCACTTGTCACACGTGAAATACGCACAGGGTCGTTGGTTTGTGAACATGTTCTTCGTATGATTTCCTCCAAATCATGAAGCTCCTGCTTTGTACCCCATGATGAATGATGAGAGATGCCTTAATTCTATGCTTTCAGTGGTTCTCCTTCCATCGAATTCAGCTCATCTATTCTAGAAACGAGACCTAGAGTCTTATCAGTACCTTGAGGCTTGCAGTCATTAGTGGAAGGTTCTCACGCCATCGATAGTTGGGAATACATCAATGTCTTCTGATCGATACATTCTTCAAGTGTTTGACCCTGAATCCTTTATTCACACTTGTAAGAATGTACTCGGTGCCTTGATACTTACTTTCATCATCGGTATGTTGTCTCGCGTTTTTTAATGGTATACCTCAATGACCAATAATCAAACAATGTCTCATTATGTTCAACCTCAACTCCTTTATTCACATGATGTAGACTTGCACCTTTGGTGCATTGTGCAAAAGACTTGAAGACATCAGTATGTGGCTGCAACTTTCTTGAGTTGTTGCTTCCCTTTCACTGGACTAGTACCTATTGATTGAGAACTTCATTGTCTCTCTTCTATGAGCTTGCCTTTGGTGGAGGATTGAAGTGGTGGAGGCCCAGCTGGAAGGAACTTATTTTTTCGGTTATGAACCATGCCAACATGGAATTCTGTAACTTTTTCACTTCTAATGATCATATATTAATAGAAGTACTCTTTTCCCATCCAATTGATATCTTGCAAATATTTGAATTATTATTCCATGGGCATATTTGTTATGTATATTAATGGATTATGTTATTGAATGTGATAACATCATATGTTATCACCATATGATTTCTTTCCTTGGTTGTTGAGGACCAGTTGCAGGTATATTTCTTTGTGTCAAGTGCTCAACAGTGGATTTCATCGAACATCTGGACGAGATAGGCCTTTTATCATGACTTTCTAGCATATTTGTTTAAATAGCATACTTGAGAATAGAGTTGATTTATGCAGTCATTTCTGCCTGTTGTGGTTTACCCTAGCCATAGATATATTTTCCTCATAACACATACTTAATGCGTATCGGGAAAAGAATGAAGGTGGTGGGGAGGGATGAGAGATATTAGGATTTGGGAACTTTTGTGAACCCGCCAACCCAGGAACCTTCCAACCTGTGGTTTCAAATGATAGAAAATAGGAAAAGTGTTGGGAGTGGTCGGTCGGAATTGGATATAAGAGAAATTAAATATTTAGGAGATCGGTACATGCGACAAGGCTGACGGTCATAATGTAGATCATAGATCTTTGGGTGAAAATGGATATTGTGGAACTTGGAATATGAAAGCTTGAACCCACAAATCTACAACTGAAAAAATGGTTAAGTATAGGATAATATGACGGTCAATTGGACTCATGATATGGGAGTATGTATGGAGATGAATATCCACAATTACACCAACCCGCGAACCCGCCGTTTTTGAAAAATGACTAAGTATAGTAACTAGAAAGGGAAAACAGGAGGGAGAAAAGAAAAGGGGAAATGAGGGTAGGTATAGAAGAGGGAAAAGAAATGGAATGGGAAGTTGGTAAAATAGAAAGGGGAGGAAAATTTCGGAAGCGAGAATTGATTTCAGCAACTGGCTCCAACTGTAGGATGATAACCCCCCATGCGTTGTCAAGAATCCAGAATATTTATGACTAGGATATTTTGTCCATTGGGTTATGGAGTCAAAGGTAAGAATATACAAAGTGAAAAATAAATTTATGTACAAGGATAATGACAAAGTTTTAGGTGAAGAAACCTTTCAAATGTTTCACGTTGATAAGCAACATTAATATTTTACCCTTCATATCTTGGAGCATATAGGAATTAAAACCCAGGATCTTTTTGACAATCCATGGTCCAATCCAGAGTGCTTCGAACTTTGTATTCATCGATGGTTTCTCCTTGGCCTTGTTCCAAAGTAACACCAGTTCTCCCTTATAAAAATTCTTTACAGTTGCACACTGATCAAAATATCTTTCGATACTTTTTTGTCTCTGAGAAGTTTGATTCAGGGCTTTTCTTATTCTTCTTCCAATTTCAACAAATGGTTGATCCTCTTTTGTATAGGTGAATTGTCTTATGTATTTTTTTTACTAACCATGAAAGTGAAGGCATTGAGTTCGAGGATAATTGGAATTTTCTCTTCTTTCCCATAAACTAATGTATACAGGGACATCCCAATGTTTTCCTTTGGAGTCGTTTTGTTTTCCCACAAAGCATCAGTCAACTTCATATGCTAATTCCTTTGGTTCTTGTCAATATTTTTCTTGAATATATGAATGAGTGTCTTATTTGTGGATCCCGCAAGACCATTTCCTTGTGGATAATAATTTGATGATTGATCCATGATAATTCCATGTCCTCCATAGAACTTTGTAAACTTTGAACCAATGAAAATCGAACCATTATTAGTGATAAATTTATCTAGAACATCAAATATTGACAAAATATTATCTTTGAGGAACTTGATTAACTCTTCAGAACCAACCCTTTTTAATGCCACTACCTCTAGCCACTTTGTAAAATAATTGGTAGTAGTCAAAATATACATGTGTCCCTTGCTTGACTTTGGATTTATTGACCCGATGACATCAAGTCCCCATTGAGAGAATGGTTGTTCTACAATTATGGGTTGTAACGGCATCACATATCTCTTCATTTTCCCTAAAAAATGATGGCATGATACACACTTCCTTATCATGGCATATGAGTCTCTAAATATTGATGGCCAATAAAACTCCGCTCTTATTATCTTATCAGTGGTGGCAGTAGGTGCAAATTTTCCACCACATATTCCTTCATGGAATTCTCTCACTAGTTCTTGGGCTTGGTTTTCATCAATGCATCTCATTAGTATCCCATAATAATTTCTTCTGAACAATATATCATCAATCAACACATATTTATTTACCTTCATATTCAATGTTGTTTGCTCCTCAGGGTTCATGGTGACAATAAACTGACCATAACTCAAGTAGAATACAATGTATTTGTACCATTCTGAATCAGCCAATGGTTTTCCTACTGAAATTGAAATCATTCCATCCATAGAATCACTATTCGCGATGAGCTTGCATAAACCTTGTCCTTTGAAATCCTTTAAAGGTTTAATTTCAATATCATATTCTTGTATCTTTTCCATCCAGTTAGCCCATTTTCCTTCTCTCAATTGTTGATTTAGAAGCATCTTCACTAGTGATGATGGAACATAAGCAATGACATGAGAATTTAGTACTTTACAAGAGCCAAGGCTTGTTTTTCTAGTTATTAATACCTCAATTCATAATCATGGAGGTTTTTTCTCGTGAAACTAATTAGGATTTCTTCACCCTTGGTATTCCTTTGAGTAAGAAAAAAAGAAAAAAATATTTTTGTGGCGAACGAATAGATGATGAAATCCCTTTGAAAATATGGACTAATGAGGATTGGAGTTGTGGTAATTTATCTTTTGATATTATTGAAGGCTTCTTGATTATTTGTTATCCATTCAAACCTATGCTTCTTTTTCAACAATAAATTGATTGGATTCACAATACTTGCATAGTCATGAACAAATCTTCGCACGGAATTGATCTTGCCGAAAAATGATTGAACTCATTTCTTGGATGACAAAGGGTTGAGTTAATTTATTGATTTAACTCTTTATGTATCTATATAAATCCCTTCCTTGCACACAATATGACCCAATAGTTTTCCTTGAGTTACAATGAATAAGCATTTCTTTGGATTTAGAGAAACACCATATAATCTACATTTGTCAAAAACTTTTCTCAAATGATGGATATAATCAGCCCTTGTTTTTTAATTCACTCTCAAGTCATCTTGATATTCTGCCATGAATTTTCCTATCAACCCACTAAATGCATGATCCATGGCCCTCTGGAATGTGGCTCCAACATTCTTCAAACCAAAGGGCATCCTAACATATGCATATGTATCCCAAGGTGTTATGAATGTTTTATTTTCTCTGTATTCCTCAACAACCAAGACTTGGTTGTATCCATAAAACCCATCCAACATGGACATGCAAGCTGATCCAGTGACTTGTTGGACAAGGAACTCCATATTAGGTAAATGAAAGTTATCATTTATGCTTGTTTCGTTAATATCTCTGAAATCGACACACATATGGATTTCCCTGGTTGTTTTTCTTACTATAACAATATTTGAAAGCTAGTCAGAATGTCTAATGGGATATATTATTCCGACCTTTTTTAACTTCTCCAGTTCAATCTTTACCAAAGGTTTCAGTTTGGGGTTCATCACCCTTATTTTTTGCTTGACAGGTTTTGCTTCTTCTCTCAAAGGAATGATGTGTTGGAATATCAGTTTATCATAAGAGTTCAAATCATCATAGGTCCATGCGAATACATCAAGGTATTATTTAAACAATGCAACATATTGATAATCTTCCTTAGGGGTGCAATCAACTCCCAAGTTGACATATTTTGGGGAACTGTCAATTCCAATATTGACCTTTCTTGTTACTTTCACTTTTCGAATTGAAACTTCTTCCAGTAGATTCTTAGCATGATCATCTTTCATGAAAAGATACTCATATTGTATACAATCTTTAGGGACAACAAACATGCGATCGTCTTCATCATCATCATCATTCAAAAAAAAAAAACCATTTGTTCACCATTCTCAAACACTTGCAAATATTCCATGTTATCAGGTACAGAAGGTCGGAATTCTCTTTATACTTGAAAAAATGTTTTTATTTGTATATCTTTTGGGTTTGACAATGAGGTCACTAAAGCCAATGAATCTTCCTTATGACTCTTGTCCCTTGGAATGAAAGAAATGTTGAAAGAACTGAAAGATTCCATCAATTCGTTAACTCTTTTGAAATATAACTTAAGTCTTTCCTTCTTGATTTTATACCTCTAGGTGACCTGATTAATCACCAAATCGGAGTCGCTAATCAGAATTAGATGCTCTATATTCATTCACTGTGCAAGAATCATCCCCTGAATCAAGGCTTCATATTCTACCTCATTATTAATACATGAAAATTCCAGTCTAATAGCATGTGGATTCACAATATTATTTGGACTCATAAGGACAATTCCAACTCCACTCTCAGGTCTCGACTGTTGTTATTACCAGATTGTATTGTTGGTGTAAGATGCTTCGTTGATTGTTCAATCCAATTTCCAAGTGGGGATGATCATCTTGGGGAAAAGTCATATATTTTTTAAAAATTCTAAACCAGGTTCTAAATTTCAATTCACTCCCCAGTATGGTCACTAGAAATTTTGATGCTTGAATCATTTAGGACCGAAACGGCAACCTCACGAGGATATAAATCCCCCTACGTTTTTATAGAGGTGGCAATCCTCTTTAATTTAAGATTTTCAAGATATGGGACTTAACAAAATTTCGTCGTGGTAATCAAATAAATATAAAGGTTACAAGAAAGATAAACAAAAAATGTTTTTTGTTTTCCTTTTAAGGAAACATTCCTGAGAATGGACTAGGAACCACACACAATCACACATTTAAAGAAAATAAGCAAAATTTCCTCACATCCATCATACTTTAAAATAAATATTTCTGATCACATAAAAATAAAAATAAAATGATTTGCATGCATGAGATAAATTTAACAGAGTGAACACATGGGAAGCTCAAATAAATATAATGATAGAACCAATCTCAAATACTTTATACTCAAAACTCATAGTTACAAATCATAGTCGAAATTGATCTGGAAATAGCTCTCTTGAAATTTCTAAAAAATATATAGTTTGTTACATATTCTTTGAAATTTAAATGTGTTTGTCTTAAAGACTTGGATTGGGGCTCCCATGAACCATAAAGAAAATATACACAAGAATGAATCCTGTAAAAAGAATATGGTGAGAGGTAAAAGAACAACAAGACCTGGTAAGAAGAAAAGAGAAGTTATCAGTTTTCGGTTAAACCTTTGTATTCAAGGAAGCGGAGTAATTGGATGAAGGACTTGATAAAGAAAGAAAGATGTGATCAGCATGAAATTACTATGATGGTCTCTCATATTTTTCACTTTCTTGATGGTTGTTGGACACAGACCCATTTTGAAGTAAAGACAAATTTTAGAGAATAAAACACAAAGAAGGAAAACAGAGTTGGGAGGAAAAGTAGCACGTGCAAGGTAAATGCGCATCTAGAAGAGAAAAGTATGTGAGGCACGCATGCAAGAATACCTAACCATGCTAGGGTTAGGGTTTTGGTAAGAGTATGTAATGGATAGTAATCTAAAAACATGTATAAATAGGTACCTAGGAGGTCTAGGTCGGGGGTTGGATGTCATGTTGTTGGTCATTGTTACTATGTTGTTCGAAGACTGAAGAACTGTAATTTCAATCTATTTTTTAAGTTGTTGAGCTGAGGAGAGAAAATAAGGTAGATATTGATGGTTAGATCACAAGATGAGGAGCCTGTGTGATCTAGTCCACCTCATTATAGATCTCAACCTATTTTGAGGGAGAGTTGTAATGTGTGAAGCGTTTTAATTTTGGGAAACATAATAATAAAAGAGTAGAGAAGCCAAATCTTTGTGGACATAGCCCAGGAGGGGTGAACCATGGTAGATCATGTGTTATGTGATTGAATTTTGTGTATCTCCTTTGTTGTTAATGATTAAATGTTAGACAAATGTATGAATGACTTAGTTAGATATGTTGTTTTACATGCATGAGTAAGAATGAAATATTAACCAAGATAAGTTGAATGTTAGATTAAACAAATGAAGATAATAGAGGTTAATTCCATATCCCCACTCATTCCCAAGCAGCAAGCACCTGAGCATTGCATCCACCCATAAGAACTATCTCAGGTGAGATTGCACAGTGCATTCTGTGTGTTGTGTTTCCTTCTAGTTTACCAGGAGGGTCGATAGTTTTAGAGGGGATTAGTTGGAAACCATAGTAGACCTAAACCTGGGTTAGCCCAAGAGTGGTAACACGAAGGGAGACTAACCAACAAATGGTTTTGTTACCGGTTGGAACAAAATGGGATTGAGTGAATGAGATCTGCTAAAGAATTGGAAAAAGAATGTCAAATTGGGTGAGGAAACGTTGAAAGAATGAGAATATAAAAGGGAATGTTTAGACCATGGAAACCAATGAAGGAGAATATCGAGATATGGTTGAAAAAAAGGAGCTGGAATTTGCGCAAAAAGATAACAGAAACCCAAAGTTAACACCGCGCAATTATTTGGACAAGTATGTATTTAACGACTTGCATGAAGTCTTTTTTTGTGATTTCCCACATGTGTTGCAGGAGTGGATATTGAGGTTGAAACACAACCATCCTACAAATCAAATCATACAGCTAGAGTGGAATTATGTGGAGATCGTGCAGTTATAAAAATTTGATGTAACATCCCAGTTTTAACCCTTATCAACTATAATGTATTATGTAATTGTGACTTAGGTTGGTGAGCCAGTAAATTCTAAAAGAGGCCAGAGTGCCTAGGAAATGTAACACTTCATATACATTAATAAAATACATTGTTGGTTGCAAGACGAACAAGGACAAAAGAGATAGGGGGTTATGATTCCACGAGAGAGGGGGCTTAAGGGGCTAAATCTTTTTATTATTATTTTATTTATCCATAATTGATTTTATGGAGAAAATGGGTTACATGAGCTTCTTGGGGGAAGCCATGTGGTTCTTGATTTCCAAGTAATAATATAAACCCATCTTTGGTTTTGGTGGGGGTTCACTTGTTCTTACTCATTCATTGCTACACCTTTTTCATTCTTCATTTTTGGGAGCCTCACTCTTGCTACATTTGTATGCTCTTGGTCTAAGCACGGATATGAATGGCTGCATGACAGTTGCTTGAGGTGAAGTTAGGGGATCGTTCTTCCCTTGGTTTGTCTTCTTCCCCTTGTTCTATTTTTCTTCCTCCTCTTCACTCACTACTACTAGTTCATGTGCCCTTGGGCTAAGCATGGAAACGAATGGCAGAAAGAGGAGAGCCATCGTTGAATGGTTGTAATGATTTATTGGTCATTCCATGAGGGAATGGATGCCTATGCGCATGAGCTTGATGGAAGTTCGGATGGAACTGTCCATAGATGAGAGTCCTTGGAGTTTCCAGTAGAGAGATTTCCTTACCAGTAGCACTAGAGCCCTAGAGAGAAATGGAACAGCCTCAGAAACTACATGCTAGAGAAAGTTGTTCATTTCTTGGGGTTGTGTAGGCTGAGGGGGAAAGAGAGATGGAAATTAGGATTTGTTGTGAGGCTGGGAAACCTGAGAGCTACTTAGCCAACTGTTGTGTGTTTAGACTTGGCTTAGGACCCGTCCTTGTGGATTCATAGCCCTGGCTCGGCGGTGACCTATTGTTGAGAGTAAATGAACAACAATGTTTATGGTTGGGAGGAACGTCCTTGGTCTGTAGCCAATTGGTGAATGTTTACTTTCAAAGATAAGTTCTCTCTATGTTTTTTCTGTAATGTTTATTTATGTTGTGTATTTAATTATCTCTCGCATATGTATTTTTAATGTTCCTATCTGTTGGGTATTTGTTGTGCATGACACGTTGTTTATCTCTTTTATGTTGTGGCATGGATATTGATAAATGCATGTGGTTCTTTCATGTTTGTTTTTGGATTAATTGTTGTTAGAATTCGAGATCCGTTCAGATAACTGAGTCTTGGGACTGCATCGTGCCCCACCTACTAGTGGTTGGGTGTGTTGTAGCCTGTTTAAGTGGCATAGCCTGGCCTGTGGGTGGATGGGTATGTTACAGATTGGTATCAAAGCTTCTGGTTGAAACACTGGGTTGGTATGGGCCAGGTCTATTGGTCAGAGTCTTCTAGTTGAGATCGAATTCTGACCTTGAAGTTGAAAATCTCAAGAGGAATGGCGTTGCAAAGTCTATGCAAAAGCCAAAACATCAGAGATCCTTTGTAAGGGATCGAAGGATCGTGACCGTCCCTTTCGAATTCGGGAGCGATCGCCATTGTGGGCTCAAGAGAGGTATGGATCGTTGGATCAAAGGGTCGGTGAGTAGGAGTCGTTCAATGAAGGAAAAACCAGAAGTTGGGAAAGCTTAATTCCCAATCGTCAGATCTAGATTGTTGATCGTCAGTCATCGATCGAGGCCAAGCGTGAAGGGTAATACTTCATAACTTTGTCATTTCGAAAATATTGGTAGGCATGCAAAGATTTAACTGTCAAAGGCCAAAGTCCTGAAGTCTCGTCAACCGTTAGATGGAGCGGTGGATTTTGGGAGTTTTTAGGACCGTTAGATCTAGCAAGTATTCGGGAGTATGGGGGTTGTATGGAGAGAGAAACCCTGAAGCAGAAGCCAGAGTTAATCACAGTCGTTGGATGTGGGAGGAGTGTGAGCCATCGATTTCAGTTCGACGTTCAGATATCCAGGAGGTAGCAGTTGTTGGACTCGATAAACTCCCAAAGCCTGGAGTCTCGGAGCCCCGAATTTGATTGATGATGTGGCTTATGCCACATAGCAGAGGTGCAGTTTGGGGACACGTGTCCTCCAATTTTGGTACCTTTTGGACCCTGATATGTTTTTTTTTTAGTGACACGTGGCACATGTGCTATGGGTCCACGTCACCTTGGGTGACGTCATCATGTTGTTTCAGCTTCGGGAGTATGTTACTCCAGGGTTTTCTAGGTTTATACCAGTGAAATGTATCGAATCCCAAAGTCGTGAAGTCATGTGGGTCGTCAATCTAAGATCCCTTAGGGACCTTTCTCGACCGTTAGATCAAGCATTGGAAGGATGGTGTAATAGGAGGCATTAATCGATGGGAAGCGGACATCGTCACTTTAAGACCACTTCGACAGGTATAACTCCAGAGGATTTGAGTAGCTCGAGAGTTGAAATGTTCTGGAGTCCCAAAGTAGCGAATTCACACGGTCCATTGATCTAAGACCCTCCTGAAATTATCATGACCATTGTATCCAATAGAGGGAGCAGAGGTAATTACTTTGAAGGATTGTCACTCCATGGAAGTAGAAGACTCGGGAATGAAAATATCCCGGAGCGTTGAGAGTCGTCTGTCTCAACACTTGATTAAATCGTAGTCGTTGATCTCATTGAAGCCTTCAGATGGGGAAAGGACCATCCATTCGACGGGAGATTAAATATCGATCGAATGTTTTTGATATTGGATTTATTAAAGGCTTCGACAAAGTGTAACTCCAGGGGAAAAAAAAAGTTGACAAGGGAAAACAGTCGAAGGCTAAAGTCCGGAGGACTTGGTCCCAGCGTCAGTCCCATGCTAAGGTAAAAAGGGCCTGGAAGTAAACCATCCCTCGGACTTGGTGTTCGCACAAGATCCTATGTGGAAGAACATGGAGAAAGGTGCTAAAGGGTGATTAATCCCACAGCTTCGAGCCATGGTCAAGTGGAACTTGGTTTTAAGGCAGCGCCTTTGCAGTTTTCGATTTTTTGTATCAGCTCGGGGGGCTGAAAGTGGTTTTTCAAGGAGCCCTAACTTTCAACTATGATATGTGATTGGGGTGAGATTTCAGTTGTTGGAAAGTGGATTCAGAGGAGAATGACCTGGAATCATTCTATTTTGGGATAATTGTTACAATTGATATAATTTTATTCATAAATTAAACAGAAAAGGTACCTGTAAATTTAATTGACCATTTTGTATAATATGTATAATTCTAACCAGATGATTGCTTGCAGGTTTGGTAGGATTAGGGGTATAATCAAATCAATTCAAGAACAAGATCAGATATTAGAGTCATGGAAGCATGACAAAGCTTACAGAAGTTGGATAAGGTAATACAAAAGAAAGAATCCTCACATAGGATATGAAGCTAGCAGGTTAAAAATGTCCTTGAAGGGCATAGAAAAAAAAAAGAGTAAGGCTCCATAGCCTTGAAGGTAGAAATGTGTAGGAAGTTGCAAAGATTAAGTGTGAAATAAATCCACTTCTGATATCATAGTTTGCAGTGGAAGCAGTATGCCAATGCATGGGAATTGGAATGCTCTCTCACTTGAAAAGTGTCACTGAATGAAAATGGACTTCCATTGGGAATGGTATTAAGTGTGAAAGGTATGGTTTCACAGGGAAAGGTTAATGAAGTAACCTAATGGACAACTAATGAGTAATAGTATTTGATTCAAGAACGTTGTAGTAGAGTGATGGGATGTTTGAGCTACTTCATTCCAGGGTGTTTGAATGTTTCATAAAGGTAAAGTTGGATATGACTACCTAAGAGAGGCTGATGAAAATAGAACACATTGTTTGGATTGTAGAATGGCCAATTGGAACTTGGATAGAAAGTGTTCAGACCAAGGAACCATAATGCAGATGAGAAGAATGGGAGCACGCAAGGTAGCAAGGATCTGAAGGAATTCAATGACAACCAACTACAACAAAAATAGATAAATAAATAAGTGAATTAAAATATAAATGCACTAGAGTGCATGAGGCATACAATGAAGTTAAATTGCATATGCATTAGTAGGCATGCTAACAATGAATTATTGGTGCATATCGAGGTGTAAATTTTCATATGTACATGCTTGGATATGCATATAACATGTTTGTGAACTTAGAATAGTCTATTATTATGAGATAATGATTGAGTATGACTAATGTTGGATTATGTATTCAGGAAAAATGATATAGCAGGGTTAAATACGTGAATGTTGTTGTTGCTTATGATCTCCATCTAGGTGAAGCCCCATGAGGGTGGAAGGAATGGTGATCAAAATGATGAAGGAGGAATTATGTGAGCTTATACAAATATCAGTTGGTCAGGTAGAAACAAGTAGGTTGATAACAACTAGGAAGGTATGAAGGTATGCAGCTAGTTGTTGTTTATGCATACATGTTGAAGGGGATTGAGGTAAGAATTCCCTTAGTTAATTTTTAGTATTTAAATTGATATGTAATGGCCGAAGGCATAGAGTATGTAAGTGGTGTTGATGCTAGAATGCATTTAGATAAAATGTTAGTTGCATATTATGTTATGATTGGTTATGGGATCATAATTGGGTTAATTCAGGAGACATACTCCTTCTATAACAATGAATATCCATAGAGCTAGTCATGTGTGAGACCATAATAATGTTGGATATGGAAGGGCTATAGCGCTATGTGAGTGCTCAATGGTATCTACTATATATCTGATGTTTGGATTGCAACCTCATTGCCAACATTGAAGAGCGCTTAAGGATTATATTCTTGGTGTTGTGTTTGGGTGGAAAATGAAGGTAACCAAATAGTTAGGCAAGCAATAGGAAGTGCGTGGATGATGTGGTGATTTGTTGGCCAGACCTTCCAACTCATCATGGTGGAATGCATGACATAGTTATGTGGTATTATGTAGTTAATGCATGGATGCATTGTGTAGATGTGGTCACGGGTATTGGCACATTGATTGTCATTTTAATTAGTAATAAATTGTTGCATTATGAAAATTCGGTGGTACTAAAAAGACGTAATGATGGATAGATGCATTATATTTAATATGAATACTAGTTGAAGTTGATTAGATTGTTGTTACAATTTCAAGATCAATTTTCGAGCTATTAAAAATGTTACAAGTGGAATTATTGAATGCAATTTGGTGAATGCATGAATATATTATATAACATAGAAATGATTATGCTAACAGCTGAAATGATGTGAGTATTGCTAACTCGTGAATTTGAAAACACTTCAGGAGCTGTTAGATATTGCAACAAGAAAGTTGTAGGTCAAAGAAGCTACATAATGATAAATTACAGAAAAGCTTTGTTGAGGGGACAAAGTGATAAAAATATGTTTGGATAGAAGAAAGAAAATATTGGTTGATAATAAAGGTATAGGTAATGATGAGTTCATTCCAATTGAAAATTGGATTGATGGAAGTGATTCAATTGTAGTTGTAAACAATTCTAAGATCACTTTGTGATTTTGTTTTGAATCATTTCCATGAATATATATATTGACAATTTGTTTGGCTGAGGAATGTTGAAATTGCAGGAGGAAAGGGTCTTGGATATGGCAGTGTTGTAAGCCCATAAAGAAGACCAATGCCTATTGCTAAAAAGAGCCAAATTGTTATGAGCAGAAGCTCATGTCTAGAAGTTTTATTTTTCCTATATAAAACAGTTTTGCGAATTATAATTTAATAAATTACTGACAAATTGTTTTGGCTAAATGTAAATAAATGAAACTATAGGTAGGATGGTATTGAATATGGCAGGGATGTAAGCCCATAACGAATATTGATATCTACAACTGCAGATCCAACCATTATGAGAAGAAAGCTCATGATTGGAAAATTTTGTTTTCCTGTATAAAAAAAAGATTTGACATTTATGATTGGAAATGGTTATAATGATATATCATGATGATTGTATGTGTATAATATAGATGATATGTTGGATATGCAAGTTGGAAAGCATGGAAAAGGCTATTGTTGGGACATGAGGACCCTGTGGTAAGCCATGATCGCCCTAGAATATGTTGTGGTGTGGTAACACACACCAGAGAGTTGTCTCGGTTGTAAGACTCGATAAAGTCTCTAGAAATATTCTTGTGCAAGAAAACCTTGGTCAGGCAAGACGAATTTCCTGAGGGATTGTATAACAGAGAAGGGGATGCCTGAGCCTAGGCCTGGAAGGTGAGTGACCACAAGGAAGAGGAGACTTTGATAGCTCTTGATTGGGTCATGCACACAATGGGTATGTTAAAGGAAAACCGTGAACCAAGTTAATGAGACAACCATATGGGTGAAGATCCATGAACCACACAGATAAGTATTGTACTGGATTATGAAAATTTACTCTTAGATTATGAACAAAAAAAAAAAAAATTATGCACAAATTGTGAATTGACATGATCATTGATTTGAAATGTTGTAGGAAAATGATGAATGTTGAAGATCTAGAAAAGTACCAAAATATGAGAGAAAAGAAGGTGATGCTGCAGCAACTGAATGACAAAGGCATGGAAGGAAGAAAGTCCAATGGACCTGCTACAACTGGGGTTCTGGAAGCCACAACTATGAAACTTTCTGGTTGAGTGCACTCAATCCCTGGAGAGAAGTGGAACTGTCTGAGGGACTGCATGGCAAAGAAAAGGGGTTCATTTATTGGGGTTGTGTAGGGCTGAGAGGGAAGGAGAGCTTGTTGGTTGGAACTGTTGTCAGAATTATAATATCTGGAGATAATTATACATGCTTACGATCAGAATGTCCATGGATACATGTTTAATTTTTTGCCAGAGTGCCTATGTATATAAGAGTTGGCTAGAATGCCTATGTGGATTAAGGCCAAAGAGCCTAGATTTGTAATGTTAATAACATTGGAATGGTGTTGTGCACTGAGGACAATGCCAAAATAAGGGGAGGGGGATGTAACATCTCAGTTTTACCCCTTATGAACTATAATGTATTGCATAATTGTGACTTAGGTTGGTGAGTCAGTAAAGTCTAAAAGGGGCCAAAGTGCCTAGGAGATGTAACACTTCATATACATTAAAAAAATACACCGTTGGTTGCAAGACGGATAAGGAAAAAAGAGATAGAGGGCTATGATTCCATTAGAGAGGGGGATTGAGGGGATAAGTCTTTTTATTATTATTTATTTACCCATAATTGATTTTATGGAGAAAAGGGGTTACATGAGCTTCTTGGGGGAGGCCATGTGGTTCTTTATTTCCAAGTAATTATATAAACTCATATTTGGTTTGGGTGGGGTTTCACTTGTTCTTATTCATTCATTGTTACACCTTTTCCATTCTTCATTTTTGGGAGCCTCACTCTTGCTACATTTGTCTTCTCTTGGTATGAGCACAGATATGAATGGTTGCGTGAGGGTGGCTTGGGGTGAAGTTAGGGGATCGTTCTTCCCTTGGTTCGTCTTCTTCCCCTTCTTCTCTTGTTCTTCCTCCTCTTCACTCACTACTACTAGTTCGTGTGTTCTTGGGCTGAGCATGGAAACGAATGGCAAAAAGAGGAGAGCCATCATTGAATGGATGTAATTATTTAATGACCATTCCATGAGGGAATGGATGCCTATGCGCATGAGCTTGATGGTAGTTCAGATGGAACTGTCCACAACTGAGAGTCCTTGGAGTTTCAAGTAGGGATATTTCTTGACCAGTAGAACTAGAGCCCTGGTGAGAAATGGAACAGCCTCAGGGATTGCATGGCAGAGAAAGATGTTCATTTCTTGGGGTTGTGCAAGTTGAGGGAGAAAGAGAGCTAGAAATTAGGATTTGTTGTGGGGTTGGGAAACCTGAGAGATACTTAGCCAATTGTTGTGTGTTTAGACTTGGCCTAGAACCCGTCCTTGTGGATTCATAGCCCTGGCTCGGGGGTGACCTTCTGTTGAGAGTAAATGAACAACAATGTCTATGGTTGGGAGGAATTTCCTTGGTCTACAGCCAGTTGGTGAATGCTTACTTGCAAAGATAAGTTCTCTATTTGTTTTATGTGTAATGTTTATTTCCACTATGTATTTAATTATTTTTGAGATATGTATTTTTAATGTACCTGTCTGCTGGCTATTTGTTGTGCATGACACGTTGTTTATCTATTTTATGTTGTGGCATGGATAATGATTAATGCACATGGTTCTTTCATGCTTTTTTTCGGATTAAATGTTGTTAGAATTCAAGATTCGTTCAGAGAACTGAGTCTTGGGACTGTAGCGTGCCCCGCTTGCTGGTGGTTGGGTGTGTTGCAGCCTGTTTAAGTGGCATAGTTTGGCCTTTGGGTGGTTGGGTATGTTACAGTTAACAATAAATTTACACACGCAATAGATTTCTGGTTAGACAACATTGTTGCAGGATTTATCACAAAATTTGTAGTAGATATTGCGAAGTATTACTGCGCAACAGAGTAAAAGTTTCTGAAGGGACCTAGAGGAAGGTATATCAGATCGTTCTATAATTCCATTAATATTGTACTGTATAAAATAAAGTGTAATGACAATGGCATCAGACAACTAAACTTCCTACGTGCATGGGGGAATGGGGGAATCACTGACAAGAGAAGGAGAAATGGAGGAAGAGATGGATAAATGAAAGAAGGAGGAGGCCTTGGATCCAATCATGATGTAGGAATAGTAGATCAAGAAGATCATGGAAATAACTGGAAGAATATGCAATGGAGTACCCTACCAATACAAGATGAACAATAAGAAGAGAGCCATAGTTGCGAGGGAAGGCTTGGAAAATGATGAAGAAGAAGTAGAGGATCTTTGGGTTATGGAGAAGATTGAGGAAATCCTACAAGTGACATATGAAAGGAAGACAAGAGGTCCAAGAGAAAAAACTGGAGGCAGAACTCCTATCCATAACAGTGTCAGTGTGGAACCCATAAACCCTTGTGTGACTAATACAGGAGAAATAACACCATCGTTTAGACAACCGAATTTCAATGGAAGAAACGTGGAAAGAGGTATATCTACACAAAGAGTAACAACTGGGGGAGCTATCTCAGGAAGCATTAGTCAAGGATATACACCATGCGGAGGTATTAGTTCAACATTCAGGATGGCAAGACATGATCCCACCATTAGGTTACCAGAATTCAAGGGAGAGGCATCTGAGGACCCCAAGAAGCACTTGTTCATCTATGAAAATATCTAGGAAGAAAAGCATATCACAGATGAGGATACAAAACTTGTGCAGTTAGCCATCACACTAAGAGACCACGCACTGGATTGGTACATGAGCTTAGCTACAAATAGTCCACCGGGAATAACCAAAATTACTATGGATATCAAGAAGTTGTTGATAAATGAATTCCAGAAGCCTAGCTTAAAGGATCAGTACATGAATGAGATGATAGAGATCAAACATAAACCAATAGAATATTTTTGGGAGATAGACCATAGATTAAAATGATTGAAGGGAAATTTGAAGTATGTCATGACAGATATGAAACATAGGAATCTATTTGTGAATTCACTACTACCACACTTGAAATACCCTTTGATACAACAGAAGTTTCAGACCTAGGCAGAGGCTCTACAAGAATTCTTACAACTAGAAGAGAACCAATATCATAAGACAAATCCAACAATAGAGTAGTTGAAGGAGGAGCTAAAGAATCTATCATTTCAATTAAACCAGAACAGGAGTAAGGACAAAAGAGAAGTTGTTTGGTGTACCACATGTAGGACAGAATAACACCACAAGAATGAATTCCCAACTTTCGCATAGTACATGGAAACATGACTTCCAAACCCTTTTCCGACAGGAGGACTATGGTTTGATATCTATAAGACATAGGGACATGATCCATATCATTGTCCATTGATGCAGAAATACCAGACAATGCCTAAGAGATCATATTTCAATTTTTGCAAGTCAGTAGGCCATGATGACAAATATTGTAGGACAATGGAGTTGATGAGGGAAATAGCATCAGACACCTATAGGGTGCAGGAAAAAATGATGACAGGGAAAGTTGCACCACAGTTTAACCAAGTACCAGCCCCATATAAAATAGCTCCACAGCAATATAACACTGCATAGACATAGTACAATATCGCGCAACCATGGTATAATCCCGCATAGTACAATCAAGTGCCTTAGTACAATGCACCGTGAGGAGATCGAGTTGGATACAAAGGTCGAGGATGAGGTAGAGGAGGCTTTGGAAGAGGCAAAGGAACGGCGGTATGTCATAACTGTCAACAACCAGGACATTATGCAAGAGAATGTCCACTTCCACCTATGACATGTATTTATTGTCGCGCATCATACCATGACACAAAAGACTGTCTAACACTATTGGGGAAGATCCAGGAAAAGAGAAATCAGAAAAATCATAATGTTTAATGGATTTTTGTAGAAGAGAGTGATGATGGAAGAAATATCAACATAGTTACATGTGGAGGAGGGAAGACAGGAGATGATGCAGTAAGAGAAGATCCATCACAATACTAATGGGTGAAGAAGAATGTTGAACGATAGAAGCAGTTTGATGCGTAGAACGAAAAGGATATATTCAAGCAAGTCAGACAAGAATTCTTGAAGCCATACATTGCATATACATCAATTGTGTAGCATAATCAGGATGTACCAACGTATGGGATGCCTTCATCGCTAGATCACACTAATGAAGAACAACCCCTAGGACAAGTAAGTACCATAAAGTATTTCCTGCAATCCTGTGTTAAAATACTAAATGATCCATCATCTTTTAAAGTGTTAAAAAATATGTAACACAGATGTAGAGGGAAAACTAGAGCAGAAAAAAATTAATCATCTACATACAAGGAGGAGAAAAAGCAAAGAATTCAAAATGAATGCCAGCATTCGATATTTCAACATGGGGTATATTATACTAGATTTAGGCTCCAAAGTGAATGTTCTACCCAAAAATACATGGAAATGTATGGAGATCCCACATTAGGATGTTCACTTGTTCAATTGAAACTAGCAAATCAACATAGGGTTATGCCATTTGGAAGGATAAAGGGTGTGACAGTAGATCTGGATGGAGTGTGCACTAAATCCATTTTCAAAGTGATAAAATAGTGGATGGAACAACACCTTATTCGACATTGCTTGGCTTGGATTGGGCATTTGAAAATCAGACCATAATCAATTTGAATACGAGGAAGATGAAATTCAATTCATGAGAGTACAAAGTTGTTGCGCCATTAGACCTATCAGAAGGAGAAAGGTTTGTATAACCCACTTTCTTAGACCTGGAGGAAATCGACCAGTTATACAGAACCACCATGCGAGAAAAAGATTATGTGAATCTAACTGCAGATGGGGTACTCAATTGGAGAAGTATCATGTCATGCGCGTCAGACCCAGATACAGGGTTGGAGAATTGGTAGTAGATATTACATGACGTATCCAAAAGAAGGTGTGCAATAATATACCATGAAGTAAGATGAGTAGTTACAGAGATAAGAGAACCTCCCAGATTTCATAGGGTGAATGACTTAGAAGAATTCCTAATAAGATACTAAAATGAACCGTTATAAAATCATAGGCTCTTAGCTCTAGACATAGAACTCAAGGAAACACCTGCAATATGTTGGGGTGTGCACAAAGAAACAGTCAAGGACTAGTACCAATGTAAGTGAATACTGCGCAGCATATTTGGTGCAGAACAGGGAAGCAATCAACTGCAGAGATATGAGGGATAGGGGGCACCAGCATAACACTTGGATAAGTGAAGAACACTATGGAAAATGACACCACTAGAAGAATGGCCTCATCACTTCATTCACACATTGGAAGGAATTCCAACAAACTCGTATGTAGAGTGGGAACTGCATAGAGGCACTATAGAATGGACATCATTACATCTTAATTTTATAATCACTTTCTCATTTGAACATGATAACCCTAACATGGATTCAACACTTCAAAAAAATAGAGGGGTGATATTTATCAAGGAACCATAGGTTGAACTTATAACAGAGTACCAACAATAGAAGAGACAAAGAATGAAAGAACTATTGCCATGCTACCATGTGCAGGAAGAAGCACCAGATGAAGATGACCCACACAACATTCAAATTACAGAAATTGAAGGAGAAAGGGAGGTGGAAGGTCCATCTCTCGAATAAGAAGTATTTGTTGTGCCAATCAAGGTGAAGAAATTAAATATTGGGATAAATGATAATCCCAAAATGGTCAGTATTGGAGACTACTGGGATGAACAAACGGTAGAAAGAATAACAGAGTTACTTCACCAGTACAATGACATGTTCCCAAAAAAGTTTACAGAGATGAAAGGCATAGTGGGAGAGCTAGGAGAGATGAAGATACCTCTCAAACCTGAGGCTAGATCAGTCAAAGAATGACCATATAGACTAAACCCAATATATAAGAAAAAAGTAAAAGTAGAAATTGACATAATGTTAGAAGCTAGTATCATAAAACCAGTGGAGGAATCTAAATGAGTAAGCCCCATGGTAGTTTAGGAGAAGAATCAAGGAGTCATAAGGATATGTGTAGATCTCAGGAAATTGAATGATTCTTTCCTACATGACCCTTTTCCCACACCTTTCACGGATGAGGTATTAGAGAATGTAGGAGGCCAAGAAGCATACTCATTCACAGATGGATTCTCTAGCTACCATCAGATTAAGATATCCCTAGAAGACAGGTACAAGACCACTTCTGCCACAGAATGGGGATCCTACCAATACAAATTCATGCCTTTTGGACTAAAGAATGCACCAGCAATATTCTCAAGAGTAGTCATAGCTGCATTTAAAGAATTCATCCATCAATTTTTAGAAGTATATATGGATGATTGGACAGTCTATAGTCTGTTGAAATACCATGTGGAAGTATTAAAGATGATGTTGGAAATATGTAAGCCATGTCAGATATCATTCAATATCAAGAAGTGTAATTTTGGGACACCATTTGGAATATTATTTGGCCATATAGTGTGAAAACAAAACTTGCTAGTAGATCCTTCCAAGATTGCAGTAATAGTCAATTTACCACCACCAAAATCAGTACGTCAGTTGAGAGAAACATTGGGTCACACATGCTACTACAAGAAATTCATAAAAGGGTATGTGCATATCATTGCGTCGATGGAGAAACTATTGAAAAAAGATAGTAAATTTTAGTGGAATGAGGACTGACAGCGGGGGTTGGACACTCTAAAAGAGAAGATGGTAGTAGCACCGATACTAGTATTCTTAGATTGGGAAACTACATTTCATGTGCATGTAGATGCATTAGCCATAGAACTTGGAGCTATTCTAGTGCAGCTAGGAGCAGGAGAGTTATACCATCCTATAGAATATGTAAGAAGAAAATTTTCAGAGTCAGAGAAGAACTACAATACCACTGAAAGACAAGGCTTAACAATGGTATATGCACTGTAGAAGTTTAGAAACTATATACTTGGGAAAAATTTTAAAATGTTCACAGATCATTATGCCCTCAAATACCTAGTCAATAATCCATTGTTTGGGGGGAGGATTTGTAGATGGTTATTGTTGTTTCGGGAATTTGACTTTGAGGTGATAGTCAAGCCAGGGAAGTTGAATGCAAGATCCGATCACATGTCAAGGATCACCAATGGAGAAGAACCTACAAATTTAGAGGAAAATTCTCGGACGCACAGTTATTTTCGGTCCAAGTAGTTGATGAATATTTTGCTAACATCATTCAATACTTGAGTACAGGGATTGCGCCATAAGAATTCAACACTTCACATAAGAAAAATCTGGTAGTCATAGTTGCAAACTATCAATTGATTGTAGGACACTTATACAATATGGGCGCAAACAACATTTTGAGAAGATGTGTACTAGAACATGGGAGGCCAAGAATTCTAGTAGAGGCTCGTGAGGGAATAGTTGGAGGACATTATGCAAGAAAAACTACCACGCAGAAGGTATTGCATGTAGGACTATGGTGGTTGACCATCCACAGAGATATAAAGGACTACTGCCAGAGATGTGATGTATGTCATAGGGTTGGTAAACCTAATAGATGGGATGAGATGCCCCTAAGACCACAAGTAACCTTCCAAGTATTCGAAAAATGCGAAATAGATTTTGTGGGACCAATTAATCCACTAGAAAAGAGGTCAGGAGCAATGTATATCATTACCATGACAGAGTACTTAACAAGATGGGCAGAAGCAACACCAGTAAAATATTGCAGCACAAAGACAATAGTGCACTCCTTGTTTGAGAAAGTGATCACTAGATTTGGATGCCCAAGGATTTTGATGAGTGACCAAGGAACTCACTTCATCAATAGTTCTATCAAGTCTATGCCTGAGGAGTTTGAAGTTTATCATAAAAAGAGTACGCCATATCACCCTTAAGAAAATGGAACAATGGAAGCCTTTAATAAGATCCTAGAGAATGCATTGACAAATATCTGCAATGTCAACAGGGATGATTGGGATTTGAATATACCAGTAGTATTATGGGCATACAAGACTACATACAAAAAACTGGCAGGGCAGACACCATTCAGGTTGGTGTATGGAAAATAAGTAGTGGTTCCATTAGAATTTTTAGTACCTAGTCTGCGCATAGCTGCAATCACCAACATGACAGAATGAGGCGCAGTACAAGAAAGGCTAAGTCATTTGATGGAGATGGAAAAATATAGGATTCTAGCAGGATTTCACCAAGAAGTACAGAAAGCAAGGGACAAATCTTAGCATGACAAACATATTAAAAGGAATATTTTCAAGGAGGGATACCTAGTCTTTGTGTATGAGAGTAAATTTCTTCAGCACCCAGGAAAATTCAGAATGCATTTGTTGGGACCATATGAAGTGAATATTGTCACATATGGGGGAGCAGTATAGTTGAAATATTTAGGAGGTACAGAACTCAAAGGAATGATCAATGGGAGTCGATTGAAACTGTACAAGGAGATTTGATTGAAACTGTACAAGGGCATATGACCTCCTAGTACTTAGAAAGTTACCGTGCAGTAAATAGATATGGATATAGTGTTTTATATTAAAAAAAAAATCCCCTCTGGAGAGCCCATCCTACAACCAAATCTATGGGTAGCTGGCCTAGAAAACACAGGGATCCTCAACCTGTTGGTGATTCCCCACTTTGGAAGGGGGAAAGAGATGAACTACTGCATAAAGCAGTTGATAGTAGTCCTCCATGGAGGATTCCTCTGGATGGAACAACATGTCTCCATAGACGTAGAGATAATAGTAGCAATCATAGTACTGTCGTCAATGGGTGAGAACCTCGCGCAGTACCTCGACGACAAAACCAAGGAGAAGGTGTTGGATGAAGAAATGAAGAGGACATACGAGACAAAGAGGGGCTCGCGCGGAATAATTATCAAAAGGATTAGCGACGTCATGACACGGATTCCCACTAAACTCATGGCATGTAAAATGTTGATAAAATGTCGCAAGGAAGAAGTCCCTACCGGGGTTGTTGGAGCTGCAGTGTAGTGTGCGAATGGCACGTCGCTCAGCTGGGGCCCTTACCTGTGCAACCTATTCATGGAAGATTAAAAATATGCATAGGACCTCAGCACAGAGTTCCACTACTTGTGGCTACTCATGTTGGTCACACTAATGGGGTGGAGAGAACCCTCATAATCATACTTCTGCAGTCAGATAGGTCAGTGTCGTGCGTCACGATACACTTCACTGGGGAGAAACTCTGACCCCAAGCACAAAAGAATGAACGTGTGTACCTTTTCTAGGTACATTACATAAATTCAAGAGAGCATAGCCAATACTTGGCGAATTACCCCAGAGGTAGTTGCACAATTCAAGGACATCGCCAACTTCAAGGCGTCCAAGCACAACATGTGGATCCAAGCGCACAGGGATCGAGGGAAGGAGTGGCTTCAATTGAGATACTGCTTCATGGAGGAAGACGTAGAAATGACTATGATAGATTGGCCCGATGACTGGAAGAACTCAGTCTTAAATCAAGAAGTACCTAAGGGCACGAAGGTGGACACAGGGAAAACCAAGACACCTGCAGGAGACAAAGTGCACCCAAAAGGACAAAACCAACATAGAATCTGACACAGCAAAAGAAGGGGGGCACAACAAAGAAGTATGCATAGGAAGGTAATAAGGACACTTCTTCGCAACAAAACGAACAAGGGGCAAGGACAACGGGACACATGGAACCCCCTCAACATCTACTCCACAAGAACCAGGGCCACCTAAGTGGCCAATTTCACAGATAGGAGGAATGCACAAGAAGGAAAAGGTGCATAAAGAGCCACCCAAGTACACGATCACAGAGGACGACAATGACCTTATGGTTGAAAAGGTGCAAGGTCGTGTTGCGGAAGACTTTGAAGAAGCAAAGAAACAAAGGGGGCAGATACAAGATGACCTGGCTAGCATAAAGCATGTCCTCGAGCAAATCAGAATTGCGTAGAGGTATGAAAGGGGAACACAATCCTTCCCCGAAGGAGAAACAACAGCGGCGACAAGGACTACGCCACAGACAGAACACATTGTTCACACAACTATGCAGGCAAGTCCAACATTCAAAATAACAAATGACATGTTGCAGATGGATGAAACTGCAGCATAGATGCAACTGAAAGAGTTGGCACAGATCGGCATGGTATTAGCTAAGATACCAGCAAAGGCATTGTACAAACTCCAAGTCAGCGTCACACAGGAGGTGCAGTCACACGCGAGGACAAATGCAGTAGAACTACAGAAAACTAGAAGTGACAAGGAAGCAATAGAGCTCATGGTTGAACAAGTAAATTTCAATACCAAATAAGAGAAAGATCGCTTAGATAAAATTGAACAGGGGGTGACAAAAGTATACAACCACCTTCCAAAAAATGCATAGGATGAGAGTCCAAGTATAGAGAAAAAACTCAATCATATTTCCCAAACCATCGACCACTATAGGAAAATAATTGAGGAACTGAAGGGAAAATTGACTCCAACTACTGCACCTAAGGTTAGGGAGCAGAGGAAAGAAGAATTTGCACTCCAACTAGCAGAGTTGGAGAAACAAGCTAACATAGCAGCAGAACTATTTGATAAAACAACGCAGCTTTGGACAGCGTTGTAGGAAGATGAGTTGGTCCAGTGGTGGGACCAGAAGGAAGAGAGGATAAATGTAGAAATCCATGACCTCAAGCAGAGGTAGAAGACAATGGGCATCACCGAGCGTTTAAAAGGAATGCATGAGATGAAGAGATTGTAGGACGAATTAAATATGGCATAAGTGCACAAACATGAGAGACAGGCACACATGGAACCCCTCCAAGAGAAAGTAGAAGAAATGATTACGCAGCTAGAGGCAGAGAAGAATAATATGGTGTACACACAGTCAGAATGCACACCCATAGTTCAGGAGGAAGTCACATTGCATAACTTAGAAGTCCTTACAAAAAAGGTCGCACAGGTCCAAAAACAAGGAAGGGGACTTGCTGAAAAGTTCCACAGTCTATAAGAGGTTGTCAAGAGAGCGTGCAGTACCTAGGTGACTCGGGACAAGCCACATGTTAGTGTTGGGGGCCTATTGGGCACAAACCCATTTTGGAGTAAAGAAAAATTTTGGAGAATAAAGCACAAAGAAGGAAAAGACATCTGACAGGAAAAGTAGCATGTGTAAGGTAAAAATGCATGTAGAGGAGGAAAGCATGCAAGGCATGCATGCAAGAAGACCTAACCATGCTAGGGTTAGGGTTTTGGTAAGAGGATGTAATGGCCAGTAAGAAAAAGAAATGTATAAATAGGAACCTAGGAGGTCTAGGTCGAGGGTTGGATGTCATGTTGTTGGTCATTGTTACTATGTTGTTCGAAAACTGAAGGACTGTAATTCCGATCTATTTTGTAAGTTGTTGAGGTGAGGAGAGAAAATAAGGTATATCTTGAGGGTTAGATCACAGGCTAAGGAGCCTGGTGTGATCTGGTCCACCTCATTGTAGATATCAACATGTTTTGAGGGAGAGTTGTAATGCGCGAGGTGTTGTAGTTTTGGGAAACATAATAATAAAAGATAAGAGGAACCAAATCTTTGTGGACATATCCCAGGAGGGGTGAACCACGGTATATCATGTGTTATGATCATCTACACCACTCGCGAGCATGTCCTTCCAAAGAAAATCTGAATATTTTAATAAGAACATCCTCATGGTCAATATTTATCCTATGCATGCACTCATTAAAATACAACAAGTGCTCACCAGGACGATCATGCTCGTTTCCCCCAAACCTTGGAAGTCAAGGTTCCCATACTTCTCTATCAAGTACAAGATTTGTAAATCCAGGTATACAAGAGAAGTCACAAAATGCATATCTTTGAGCTAGGATCTTATCCATTTCAAAACAGTGGAGTTTCCAATAGATATCTAAATAGTGGAGTCACCATGGTGAAAGATAAGCATTCTAGAAGTGTCTAGCTTCAGTTCACCATCCAAATTTAGATATAATCATCATAGTTCACCCAGGGAAGGTGTCTTCATTGTCATCCCCGGTAACAACGCCAAAAATGTTAGCACTGAGAGTCACAATTAGACTACTATAAGTGCAAGCCCAGTACCCATCAAAATATAAATGGATTAAATTGGTTTGAGTAGGTGGATCATCAAGACTGGGAAAGAAAGGGAGAGGGAAGAAAAATTTCTATAGAGGAATTCCATTGGGCATGGAGTCATAACATCCTACAGATCAAAGGAAATCAAACTATATATCAGACAAAAGGGATATATAATGATGAGTAGAAGCATATTGAATATGAAAAAATGAATAAAATCCATTATACAAGGATCCTTTCTGCAACAGATAAAGATTTTCTTAAATGGTGAACAATGATTTAATCGGCAAGCTACAACAGATCCTTTGTTGTTCATGAATCCATCAATCAATGGAAGCTATGATACTCAAAACCTAAAATATTTTCAAGCAAGAAGATAAAAAATAAAAGGAAAAACATAGAATACAATCTGATAACAACTCTCATGAATCTTTATTGGAAGACAATGTCATTACAAACATGCCCTCAGGCTTACAAATGAGCAGCTAAACTGCTCCTCCATCTCTCTCCTCTCTTGGATCATGAATCCAGCCCTTTTATCATCAAAAACCCTTTCATTTATAGTGAATAATATCTATCTACACTAAGGAGGTCGAAACCAAGGAGTTACATAGAATCCTCCTCCATTTAAGAGTCTTGTTACAAAAGATTCCAACAAAAGCCTAACAAATTCCTATTTTGGGGGGATTTTGTCTATGATGATAAATTCCTTTTGAAACAGGTCATCCTGATTGATATGGATATGGAACACATGTCCCTCATGTCCAAATAACTCCTAGGAGACCATTCTAACCTTCCTTTACATGGGGCAACCTCCAAACAAGGCGAATATCCAACAACTATGCAAAACAGAGAGTTTGCAGCGTCAGTTTGCAGTGCACTGGTGTTTTAATTATATCTCTCAAATTACAAACTGGGTTAGGATGAAATTTGGTTAGAAATTCAATGACATTATCATTCTCCTCCACAAAACATTTCATAAAAACCCACATCACCATTTTGGATTTATGATCAAATGTTTAGAAGTAGCTACTACAGGAAATGAGTTCGCAGCACCCTTGTCTGCTAGTTCGCGGTGCCAAAAGGGAAAAACATCCAAAACCACTTTATCGACCTTCAAACAAGATTAAAAACCTCATGGAATACCTTCTAGTCCTGATTTTGATGTTGGTATCTTTGAAATTTCCCGAGGGTGTCTACAAGTAGTCAAACCTCCAAGTCTCCTCTTTAACCAGTTCGCAGCGCCAATGATAAAATATCAAAAACCCTTCTCTCAGCCTTTAAAATGGTATGAAAAACCTCATGGAGTGTCTGGTTACTATGGGCTTGATTTTGATGTCTTTGAATATGAATAGAGATTTTTTCAAGCTGACCAACCCCCAACTCTCCTCTTCAACCAGTTCGCAGTGCCAGTTCACAACGCCAAACTCAAAATCAATGGTGCACTTCAAGGAGACTATTGGACTAAAATTCTATGTGCTAACACCTTCGACCTTTGATTACCCACGAAATTAGTTGAACGGATAAGAAAAACACCCCATGTCATAATGGGATCATCATACTAGATCGCATTAACACAATTTTTTCTTGATCGATGAGGCCCTATCTTTTCACTTGCCAGTTACTTCCTCCACCTTTCACGACTCACGCTAGAGCCCCAAGTGTACACTCATGTGGCCTTTGCACGATGGATCATAATCATATGTAGAAGAATTATAATAGGGGGACTAGGCCCTCTTTACCCTCCACCCCTAAGGTTCCAGGAGGTCTCCCTATGGCCTCGTTCGCCATTTTGTCCGCTTTCATATTATTTTTTCTCAAAACATGTAAGAAGTTTGGCTTTAAGGTCCTTGTGATTACACGAATTATGTCTAATATTCCTTTTTAGGCTCAAATGTTTTGTCTTAGATCCCTGGATCATCATCCTTATGATTGTCTTTAAGTCACCTACTATATTTAGGATGTGGATTTGTCGTTTCTTTGCTAGTTGGAGTCCTTTAATAAGTGCATACGCCTCTGCTTTATTGTTGGTTTTCCCAAGATTCCAGCAGTAGTTCAAAATTATTTTTCCTCTGGATTCGTAGAGAACCCCCACTGCACCTACCTCCCCTAGGTTTCCCTTTGATGCACCATCAAAACGGAGTGTGTGATTTGACTATTTTTGGATCCAGTCATCTATGCTATGGATAGTATGAAGTTGTCAGAGCGATATTTGCACTGAGTGAGAATTCTTAGCAGATTGAAGGTTGAAGCTTGTGATACAATCCTTCTCTCGGATATTCCAGTTGGTCGGATCTTCTATGCTTAGAAATTTAGTGTTCATAACCTTTGAAAGTTGCATTTTTTCCTTGCTAGTGACACTTTGGGGATGTGATCTTTTTCCCTAGAAAAATTGTTTATTTCTTGCTATCCATATCTGCCAGTAGATATATTTGGGGAGAGACTTCCACAATCTTTTAAAGATTGGTTTTCCACAAAAGGTGCCTTGGTAGTATTTTTCCCAGTTTCCTAAGCAAGGATTTAAATACAAGGGCCACCTTATTTGATGATTCAGTTATCTATAGGCAAAATTCCAAATTGTTTTTTAGAAGGACCAATCCCAGAAGAGGTGTTGAATAGTGTCTTGATTGCTTTGGCATAGAGGATAGTTGAAAGGGCCATGGAAACCTCTTTTCATCAGGTTTTATCCCGTTATTATTTTTCCATGAGCTAGGGACCAAATGAAGATATTAATTTTGGGTAGTGCATCTTAACTCCAAATGTTTTTTCCATTTTGTTGAGGACTAGAGCAACCTTGAAGAAGAGAGGAGAATTTTGTAACCTTCTTTAACTGTATACTCATATGTTCCCCAGCCTCGGTTGTCTGGAATGTCTTTGAGTATAGGAGTTTCTCCTTTAAGAAGGGAAATCAACACTTGGGATTGATTATTCATGTGAATGGGGGCGTCTCCCAGGCTCCACGCCTTCAAGCTTCCATATTCATTCCATATTGATATATCGAAGAGAGTGAGTTTTTGTTTTGAAGTCAACCATGTTTTCAGGTCCCTAATCTCTTCACCTCGAGAGGTGATGTCAGTTCCTAAGATCGAGTATTTCCACAACCTGATCGATTTTCCATTTCCAGGGATCCAAGAGAGGTGCTCTTTAAAGAAAGGGATTGATGCTCTTATGAGTTTCCAGATTTGCGATCTAGGTTGGGAGTTAGGCATAGTGTCCATGCATCATTTTCTGCCCCCCAACCTATATTTTTTTGTTATGCTCGTTTTCCACCATTTGTTTCTTCCTGAGACTATCCTCTAGAGAAGCTTGGCTCCCATAGCTATATTTTTCATTTCAGGATCTCTGATTCCCAGTCCCCCACTTTTTTTGGGTGATGATACTATATTCCAATTCACTAGATGAAAGCTTTTAAAATTGGATTTTCCCCCTAGCCACAGGAATTTACAAATGATCTGGGACATGTATTTCATGGCTCCCTTTGGGGCCAGGAGGGAGGAGAATTGGAAGAGGGGGAGGGAGGATAGTACTAATTTTATCAAGACCACCCTCCTAGATGGGTTGAGCCATTTTGACCCCCAATACTCCATCTTATCCCTGAATTTTTGAAGGTTGAGGTGCCAGTACTCGCAAGGTAGCAATTTTAAGCATAGAGGGAGGTCAAGCTATTTAAAAATTTTCCAAACACTTGAGATGCCAAAGCCTAGAATTTGAGAAATACCTAATCTTCTATTATCTTAAACATTCCACACGTATATTAGACATTTATCCTTGTTCAAGAGACCACCCGAAGCTGAGAGTAAGGTGTCTAGGACTCTGTTTATTCTTCTTGCCATGATTTTTGAAGCTCCACTCAAGATGATGTATCATCTGTGAATTGTGAGTGATTGATATGTTTTACACCCTAAGCTATTTTGATTCATGGGATTGTTCCATTGATACATTCCCATTCTAGCATTCAATTGAGATATTCTTCCATGATAACATATAGGAGAGGGGAAAGCAGGAAACCCTGTATTAGTCCTATGGAGGCTCTAAAGAAGGGGGTTGGTCATCCATTTAAAATAGGGGTGATCCAAGGGGAAGCAATATAGGCTCTCATCCAGGATAAAAAATCTTGATTGAACCCAAATTTTTTCATTACTGTGAAAAGGAATTCATGTTCTACTCTATCAAACACATTTTCCGTATCCAATTTAATTGCCATATCTAATTCCCCCCAAGAATTGTTGGAGTGGATTTCTTTTTGCACTAGGATGAAGTTGTCCCATATTTGCCTGCCTGCCATAAATCCTCCTTGATTGGGGAGAATTAGAGATCTGAGAAAAGGATTCAACCTATTAGCAATGATTTTGTACATGATTTTATAAGAGATATTTCAAAGAGAGATAGGTATAAATCTATCTAGGGTGGATGCTCCATGTTCTTTCAGAATGAGTGCTAAAAAGGAGGAGTTGGTGGCTCCTCCCATTTTTTTATTATTTATGCACGTATCTTATCATTCTAATGAAATATTTATTGATTATGTGCCAGCATTTTTTATAGAAATGGAGAGTGAATCCATTCGGCCCCGGAGCTTTATCCTTGTTGAATTGATTGATTGTTTTTCGGATTGTTGTTTCTTCAATTTGTCAATTGAGTTTGAGGTTGTCTTCATCCGAAATTTTGCTTGGGATATGGATGAGGAGAGAATCAGAGGGGACTTCATTTGATCTTCTATCTAAAGTATAAAGCTTGAGGAAGTGACTGGAGGTTTGTTGCTTGATTTGGTCGAACTCCTTTATGGTTTCTCCCTACGGAGTTTTAATTTATGAGATTTGATTTGTCCAAAGTCTGGCTTTTGATTTCCCGTGGAAGAAGGAGGTGTGTTGGTCACGTTCTTTCAACCATAGGCTTCTGGACTTTAATATCCAAATGATTTCTTCTTATTTTAGCGCTTGAATGTACTCTTTATGTATCTTTTTTTCAGACATTATATGGCTTTGTTGGACTTATTTTGTCTCCATTTCACCTTGAATCTTTTCTAGCTGAATCTTTTTTTATTATTCTTGGTCTAGGTCGGGTTCGAAGAATTTTTTGCCCAGGTTTTGAGAATTCCTTTCACCAGCTTCAACTTCTGCTCCCAGATGTAGATTGGGGAGTCGATGATCCATTACTTCCAAGCTTGCGAAATGAAGGAGAAAAAATGGGGTTGATCCATTCAAAGGGAATTGAATCTGAAGGGGATAGGGCCCAATTTCTTTTGTTATTCAAATGCTAAAGAGATAGGTCAATGATCCAATCCTACCCATGGGAGGATCAAAGAAGAGACTTTGTCTGGATGAGCAAGAAAAGAGTTTCTTATTGTTAAATTTATAATCAGCTGCAAGAGCCATTCTCCTGGAGGATGGCTAAGACCCTAGACGAGATCTAGGGCCCCAGTGCACTCCTGGGGTACTTGGTCTGGGACCAAACAGTCATTTCCATGGCAAAAGACCCTTGTTAGGGCCCCCAGTATATGACTGGGGTTCTTGGTCTGGGACCAAGCAGTTAAAACCCCTAGATATGTCTAGGGCCCCTGGACATGGTCCAGGGTACCCATGCCTGGGGCATGGGTTTCTTGGTCTGGGACCAAGCAGTTAAAGCCCCTAGATATGTCTAGGGCCCCTGGACATGGTCCAGGGTACCCATGCCTGGGGCATGGGTTTCTTGGTCTGGGACCAAGCAATTAAAGCCCCTAGATATGTCTAGGGCCCCTGAACATGGTCCAAGGTACCCATGCCTAGGGCATGGGTTGATCCTTGGTCTCTAACCTTGGTGGATAAGACCCCAAGAAAAGTCATGGGGCTACTTGATTCTCTATCAAGTACTTGATGGTACATGACCTTCCTTGAAGAAGGACATAACCACAAGAGGGATAAGTGCCATATGCAGTGATGATAAAGTAATAGGTT
>ML789615.1:20647-55373 GCA_009831015.1 Picea engelmannii | reverse complement strand
GGATATTAAAGGCTTTGTTCTAACCCTGAATCAAGAGCACAAATCATGCTCATCTCTAACACTCTTAAGTGAAGTTCAGAATGTCTATTAGGAAATAGAGTTAGCAGTCAGAGTTAATAAGTCTTGTCAAGAATGTGTTGAAAAGTCCAATTCAAATCCTATACTTGATGTGAATTCCAACAAGCTTGTGTGTTGAGGAACATTAGGTTGTTAATTGCATTTGTGGAAAGAATTATAAGCGATATGTATACATACAATTAACTTGTTGATCAATAAATAGATAATAGTGGTAGGCACTTTGAGGGGGTTGGAATGGCAAAGGGGTACATATCTCTCCTCTGTTGAATGCAATTGCAAGAAGAATCAGTGGTATTAGACAAATGAATAAACATAATGAATGCTAAATGAACATGCCCCTTTTACAATGATCAAAACTATAGTCCAAGACTATGCTCAAACTGTATGTTTTGATTCAACGAGCAGTAAGTTACTGGACTTAGTTAAAATGAAGGTTGGTGAATCACTGCTGGATGACTGGTATGAAGGTGTGGAAAACAATATCAGGAGAATGGTGTGTTAAAATTAGCAGCATCAGGAGTCATTCTCCAATGAGAGGCATTAAGTGGCCACCCTGAGGCTAGCCAGGGAGATTTGGAGAATCATCTAGTCTTGTGAGTCATGGCAAGAGTCAAGGTAAACGTACAAACCTTCTGAGCCTGACCAGATTCAGGACGAAGGAGATGTTGGGCTAAATATTGTGAGCCTTGTGCAAAAGTCAAGGTAAATGTACAAACCTTGTGAGCTTTGTGAAAAATTCAAGATGAAGAAATAAACCGTGTGAGTCTAGTGAAAAAGTCAAGGTGAAGGAACATACCTTGTGAGCCTAGTACAAAAGTCAAGGTACAAACCTTGTGAGCCAAGTGCAAAAGTCAAGGTAGATTTTAGCAAGAGTCAGGATGAACATACAAGTCTTGCGAGCTATACTGGTATGTGGGATGACCTTTCTAGCCTTTGTTGTGATTCTTTAAGAGTTGGCCACTCTTAAGAGACACTTTAGCAAGTGAAAGGATCAAATGGCCACATGAGTATAAAAATATATTCCTCTTATTAATGTAATAAAGCAGTTATGAGCAGGTAAGGACCATGTAAGATGAGAGAAGGATAAGATGTGCTTGCTAATGTTGTAATTAGTCTAAATGACTAAGGTTAAATGTGTAATGAATAATTAAAAGGCTAAAAGCCTAATTTGTAATGTTATAATGTTATATTATGTCAATGAACAATTAGAAGAAGGGGGTCGAACTCCATGACTAGGAAGATGAACTTAATTCTTCCGTGGGGGTTCTAGAAAGTCAAACTTGACCCAAGAAGATAAGGTCGACCTAACCCAACAAGAGAATAGAAGGCTTATAGAAGGTTTACATAACCCGAGATGGGAACCTTATAGAAGAATGAATTAACCCAACATGGAAATAGATCTAAACACATGCAAAAACTTAAAAAGGGGCAAGAAGGATAATTCGCAACACACAAAAAAAACTAGCCACCTTCTCAAGCACTCATCTAGGGTTTGAGCGACTCACTAAATCAATTCATTGCAAGGGTTTCATGAGGTCGTTGGGTTTGATCTAGGGTTCAATAGAAAGTCTTATCACTTTGTAATTTCACTTGGTTGCGGGAGGAAAACCACAGAGGTAACCACAGACCACTTTGGGCTTGGAATCTGGCCTTTCCAACCCAGAGAGGGCTCTCTCAATATAAAGTAGGCTCAGTGGACAGATCTTAAATGGAAATAAGGTTTAAGATGTGGTTGATGGAAGAGGTGAAAAAGAATCCATTGGCCATGGAGTCAACTTTAAAGCAAATGGAACTATCAGTGACTGGTGGGTAGAACTATCAAAGAAGCAGAGGCTATATAGGTGATAATATTTCAGTTTAAAATATTTTTGTTGTAGAATGGAAGAAAGGGAAAACAAATAACTACATTCAGAGCACCAGCTGGGATGAATTCTGAGTGAGTTAAGAAGAGATAACATTACTTAAATTTCTTGAATTTAAAGCACCAATATCAGATGGATTTTAAACCATTAGCTTTCCAATTTAAGCATATAAGGTTGCAGATGAAATGAGAAAAGAAAACAGGAAATACATACATAAGAGAGAAATGAACACTTCAGATCACCACAACAAGAATCTATGGTATGAATAGCACTGTACTTATGCACTAATATTCCATTAAAATCCAAAAAGATTAAAAAATGCTCAAGAGAAATGTCCTCTATGCTTCCGCCAATCCCCCTGGTCAATAAAAATTACAAATATATATAGAAAATACTATTCCCCAAGCTGAGGAGGTCGAGTTTAACTCCTTCCCAAAGTTGGGTCTGGTTACAAAATTATACCAACACGTTTAGAATTGTCTGCTAGGAAATAAGAATCAATTTTCTGGAAAATAGGTTGTAAAGATCCATTCAAATATTCCAAACCATGACACTTATGAAGAAAATGAAAGAGATTTTTGTGAATGGGCTCGTTCTTGATAAAATCATCTTTCAGTTTTCAAAAATTCCTCTCCAGAGTCTTGGGATCTATGCCCAAAGATAGTGACTAAAACAAGAAATCATTAAATGTTTAAATTTAAAAAATAGGTTGTAAATATCCATTCGAATATTCCAAACCGTGACACTTGTGAAGAAAATGAGAGAGATTTTTGTGAATGGGCTCGTTCTTGACAAAATCCTCTTTCATTTTTCAAATACTCATTTCCCGTGTCTCGAGATACGTTCCCAAAGATAATGACTAAAACATGAAATCATTAAATATTTAAATCTGAAAAATAGGTTGTAAATATTCATTCTAATACTCCCAAAAATGACATTTGTGAAGAAATTGAGAGAGGTTTTTGTGAATTGGCTTGTGATTGACAAAATCCTCTTTCCATTTTCAAATATTCATTTCCATGTGGTCATAAACTGAGTTTGAAGTTGACTGCAAAAACCGTCATTTCCAGAACTTGCACAACGAACTTGCATAGCGAGTTTTGTTTTGACATTTTCTTCTATTGTTTGGCTTTGATTGACGGATGAAGGTCATTGATTGATATTTTTATACTTAATATTGTGATAAGAATCTCCAGGACCACTTCATTACCCTTTCAAACACCATTTTTTTCAACATCCTAATATATGTCAAATACTCGATTGCTTTGTTGCTTTCAAAATATCATATATTGCTTTGTTGCTTTCTTGAAATTTTAAATCATAGTTGTCATGTGTAACCAGTGGCTTTTCATGCATGCCATTTTTATTTTTAGAAGAATCAAGAAAAATAGCTCCAAACACATTTTCTTCTTGCAAATGATCAGCCATGCAAATTCAAAACTCTGGTTTTCACATAAATAAGAGAAAACAAGTACTTCATTGTCTTCTTGAAATTCTATGTCATCAATTGGTTTTGAGTCTAAACTTTTTGTACATACAAATTTAGAGAATAAAAGGACTAAAGATCCATTTGACTGGTTATCTTGATCTCTCTCTTGGTCACACAAAAGTTGGCAAGACTGTTGCAGACTTTCATCAAATTCAGGAATAGGAATATGGTTGCCATCATTAAAATCATGCTCGGTTTCATTTTCATCTAAGATAGAAGATACCATTTCTTGTTGGTGATGAAAAGGGTTTTCATACAAAGGTTCCAGGATTTCTTCATCCATGAACTCTTCATCGCCATAAAAAATTTCCAAATTTTGAATGAAATTTTCAAAATGATCACAACAATTTTGAACCAACAACAAAGATGAATAAGATTCTTTATGATGTTCATAAAGTGTTGTATGAAAATCTTGTAATGAATAAAGACTTGCAAATAGTAATTTTTCATACCATTGTTTTGCCTTTCCCTCAAAAGTGGTCATGAACATCTTCATCAAACAGTATTCATGAAATTGAACCCTTATCTTACGCACATGCATGTGAAATTTAACCAAGTGCAAAGCAGCATCGTCACCTTTGTCATCTATGAATTTTGGAAAATATGTTTGCCAATCTATACGAGGCATTCGATTTGGAAAACCGGGAATGTGAGAGGGATTCATTGGAGCATACCTTGCAGATCTGTGATCTATATTGAAGCAGTGGAGTCGCCATGAAAGTCTTTAGGCTACTGAGTCTTTGGACAGTGGAGTCTTCATGAAACTTTTGAACTCTAGATTATTGAAAATGGAGTCGCTAGGTATATGATGTACAACCTTTATGTGTATGACTATTGTTCACCATCAGTACTCAAATATGAAATTTGTCATTTATCCCAGGGAAAGTTTCACTTTCACTCCCCAGCAACGGCGCCAAAATTTTATCACTCTGCAATTTCCCTTGGCTGCGGGAGGGAAACCACAGAGGTAACCACAGACCACTTTGGGCTTGAAATATGGCATTTTCAAAATAGAGACGGCTCTCTCAATATAAATTAGGCTCAGTGGACAGATCTTAAATGGAAATAAGGTTTAAGATGTGGTTGATCGCAAAGGTGAAAAAGAATCCATTGGGCATGGAGTCAACTTTGAAGAAAATAGAACTATCAGTGACTGGTGGGTAGAACTATCAAAGAAGCAGAGGCTAGATAGGTGATAATATTTCAGTTTAAAATATTTGTGTTGTAATATGGAAAAAAGGGAAAACAAATAACTGCATTCAGAGCACCAACTGGGATGAATTTTGATTGAGTTAAGAAGAGATAACAATACTTAAATTACTTGAATCTAAAGCACCAATATCAGATGGATTTCAGACCATTAGCTTTCCAATTTAAGTATATAAGGTTGCAGATAAAATGAGAAAAGAAAACAAGAAATACATACATAAGAGAGAAACACACACTTCAGATCACCACCACAAGAATCTCTAGTATGAATAACATTGTATTTCTGCACTAATATTCCATTAAAATCCAGAAATATTACAAAATGCTCAAGAGAAATGTCATTTATGCTTCTGCTAACCCCCCTGGTCAATCAAAATTACAAATATATATAGAAACGACTCTTCCCCAAGCTAAAAAGGTCAAGCTCAACTCCTTCCCAAAGTTGGATATAGTTATAAGAGTATAGCAACGTGTTTAGAATTGTCTGCTAGGAAATATGAATCAATTTTCTGGAAAATACATTGTAAAGATTCATTTGAATCTTCCAAACCATGACACACATGAAGAAACTGAGAGAGGTTTTTGTGAATGGGCTCGTTTTTTACAAAATCGTCTTTTCGTTTCAAAAATTCCTCTCCAGAGTCTCGAGATCTGTGCCCAAAGATAATGACTAAAACATGAAATCATTAAATGTTTAAATATGAAAAATAGGTTGTAAAGATACATTTGAATCTTCAAAACCATGACACCTATGAAGAAATCGAGAGAGGTTTTTGTGAATGGATTCGTTCTTGACAAAAGTCTCTTTCAGTTCTCAAATATTCATTTCCCACGTCTCGAGATACGTGCCCAAAGATAACGACTAAAACAATAAATCATTAAATGTTTAAATCTGAAAAATAGGCTGTAAAGATCCATTCGAATCTTCCAAACCATGACACTTGGAGAAATTGAGAGAGGTTTTTGTGAATGGGATCATGATTGACCAATTACTCTTTCATTTTTCAAAGATTCCTTTCCATGTGGTCAAAAACTGAGTTTGAAGTTGACTTCAAAAACAGTCATCTCCAGAACTTGCACAATGAACTTGCGTAACGAGTTTCCTTTTGACATTTTCTTCTATTGTTTGGCTTTGATTGATGGTTGAAGGTCACTTATTGATAGTTTGACACTTGAGATGATGATAATCATCCCCATGACCACTTCATTACCCTTTCAAATACAATTTTTTTCAACATCCTAATATATGTCAAATACTCGATTCAAACTTTGACCCTTGAGCAAATTATAGGACACTAATAGAAATCTCTTTCTCTCTACTATCATTCTACATTGAACGCTTAAGGAGATATTCAGTCAGCAAAGAGATCTAGCACAAAAAGAAGGATTTGGCCCAGCCTGCCTTAAGGAACCAGCGTAGAAGTTTGAAGGTTTTGATATGTTTTTGGAAGAATTCTTGGAAGGGTGTTAAGTGTCATCTAGTAGCCCTATCCAAAAAGGATTGAATGCAAAAGAACGCCCTTTGAATTAGAGCCTTCATTCAGGAATAACAAGCCTACAAAGTATATGACTGCAGAATTTGTTACAAGGCTGCAGAAATTCGGCCAAGCCAGATCTAAGGGTTTATATCAGTAATTGCTCAAACGTTTTCATTCGGGAAGGTCTTATAAGCCTTGGAAAGTTCATATCTACTAGTTATTCTTTAGATCTACTAGTAGCACAAGAAAAAGGTCTCTAGCCATCCTCTCTCTTATGAATTTTGTATTGTAGCACCCAATTGGGGTTTTTTTGTACTTGCAAGCTTATTCATTAATAAAGAGGAAGATCTTTTGTTGGGGTTTTCTCCCTCATTGGGTTTCCCAGGGTAAATATTTGTGTCCTTGTATGATCTTTATTTTTTACATTGCTCTTATTTAATTTATTCAGTATTGTGGATTGAAATTTATAAAGTGTTGAAAAAGAAGCTAAAAGTTCATCTACATATAAATCAAGCTCAAAATTTAACATGGTATCATAGTTTTGGGTGTAAGGAGCTCGTTGTTGCAACATTTGAGCCTACACATATCGAGGAGAAGATCTTGATCTAGTCTAGTGTAAATCAGATCCATAAAAATGGCATCCTCTTCTATCTTAGTCAGGGTCGAGGACAGATTAGAGGGAGCTTCAAACTTTAATGTTTGGAAGCTCAGGGTCATGAATATTTTACAAGAACACGAATTGGATTAGTATGTGACTTATGTGGTAGAGGAGCCAACATCTAATGTAGGGAGAGAAGCCTTCAGAAGGAATCAGGCCAAGGCAAAGCATATTATATTTGACTCTGTCAAATACAATATTATGCCTGTGATTACCTCCCTCATGATAGCCAAGGAATGTATGGACACTCTCATAAATATTTATGAGAAGAAGGCTCCTAGCCAAAAGAGAACCCTAAAGAACAAACTTAAATATCTAAAGATGGAGAAGGGAGAATCAATTGCCTCTTTCCGTTCAAGGATAGCACAAAATCGAGATCAGTTACTAGTTATAGGTTTTACAATGGATGATGATGATCTGGTGTAGGTTGTTTTTGATGGACTCCCTTCATCTTGGGAAACCTTTCTATCCAACGTAAGTGGTAGGAAGATCCAGCCTACCTTTGATAGGTTGTGGCATGACTGTCTGTAGGAATAAAGTCACATGGCTATCAGGAATGAGCCTCCCAAGGAAGAGCACATTGCATTGGCCACCAAATTCAAGGGAAGAAGAAAATCTACCTTCCAAAAGAATTTCCAGAAAAAGGAAAACACCAATTTAAAGGTAAGGGCTTTGATATTTCTAGAGTAAAGTGTTATAATTGCAACAAAATGGAACATTTTGCAAAGGATTGTTGGTCCAATAAGAAAGGGAGTCATATGAAAGGGAAGCATCATGCTTCCACTACTGAGGATGAAGAATCAAAGAAGAGACAAAAGGGGTCTCCTAGTGAAAAGGAGAAGAAGAAAGAATATTTCTTGGTATCAACATTGTCTAGTACAATGATTACAGTACCTAACACTTGGCTAGTTGACAGTGGAGCATCAAAACATATGACAGGTTATAAGAACATCCTCTCTAACTTTAGGAAGAGGACTTTCTTAGATCAACTGGAGCTTGGGGATGAAAAAAGATACAAGATTGAAGGAGTGGGTTCCATCTCCTTCCAGCGAGAATCTGGATCTATACTTCACATTGATGAAGTCTTATATGTGCCTGGATTGAGGAAAAATATTCTATCAGTTGCAACTATTGAGGACAAGGTCTATTGGGTAACCTTTATGGAGAGAAAAGTGATACTATGGGCCAAGGGTAGCCAGTTGAATTCAGCCAAGCCTATTGGGGTTCAAAGAGGCAGATTATATATAGTGACATGACAATTTTTTCAAGCACTTGCTCATGATACATCTCGCTCCAATAAGTTATGGCATAGGAGGTTCGGCCACTTGCACTACAAAGTGCTTCTAGATCTTCAGAAAATAGTAAGTGGTATGCCTTCTATTTCTGCTAATAAAGATGAAGTTTGCAAAGGTTGTTTACTTGGGAAAAATACAAAAAAAGTCATTTTCTAGCAGTGATAGTAGAGCCAAAGGAATACTAAATCTTGTGCATTCTGATGTTTGTGGACCCATGTCATCTCGTTCTCTTAGCGGTTTTTTGTATTATGTGATATTCATTGATGATTATTCTAGAAAATGTTGGATTTACTTCCTTAAAGCTAAAAAAGAGACTTTTGAGAAGTTTAAGGAATTTAAGGCATTCATAGAGAACCAGACAAGAAAACAAATCAAGGTTCTAAGAACTGACAATGGGGGAGAATTTGAATCACACCAATTTGAAGATTTATGAAAGGAAATAGGAATCAAAAGGCAGCTGACAGTGCCCTATAATCCTCAGCAAAATGGCGTTGTTGAGAGAAAGAATAGGACTATCTATGAAGCAGCAAAAGCTTTGGTGTTTGACCAAGACTTACCCAACTCCCTTTGGGTAGAAGCTACAACTACTGCAGTATATGTGCATAACAAGTGTCATCATGCAATCCTAAAGGATAAAACACCTGAAGAAGTATTTACAAGGATAAAACCAGAAGTAGGGCACCTTAGGATTTCCGGCTGCCTGGTTTACATTCATGTTCCTAAGGAAAAGACAACTAAAATGGAACCGTCTGGAAAGAAAGGGACCTTTGTAGGATATAGTGAAAGCTCTAAAGCTTATAGGATCTATATTCCACGACAAAGACCGATAGAAGTAAGCTGAGATGTTACCTTCCATGAAGAAGCCGCTCTTAGGAAGTCTAGAGAACTTCAGCAAGAAACCAAAATTGAACATCCAGCTTCTCCTTCATCTGATAATTCTGATTCAGACAGTCGGAGGGAGGAATTTCATGAAGGTCCAAATGATGAGCCTTTAGAGCCTGTTGAGACTTTGGAAAGGTCTCTTGAAGAACCGCCTGCCAAGAGAAAACCATTATGGTTCAAAGAAACAATGCACAAAGCAGAAAATATTGCAACCCCTAAAGGGACCTTCAAGGAAAGAAAAAGGCCACACAGGTTTGGTGGCTATGTTGCTTTGGTAAGCAACATTAGTGATTATGAGCCTACCTTATTTGAAGAAGCTAACAGGTTACATGTATGGAAAGATGCTATGCTAGAAGAATACAGGTCTATCATGAAGAACAATGTTTGGGAAATTGTACCCAAACCAAAGAATACATCAGTAGTCTCCTGCAAAGGGATTTACAAGATAAAACATGCAGCTGATGGAAGTGTTGAAAAATATAAGGCCATATTTGTTGCCAGAGGTTTTTCATAGAAACAAGGTATAGACTATGATGAGATATTTTCCCCAGTAGCCAAGTATACTTCCATTCGTACTGTCATTTCTTTGGCTTATGTACTTGGTTGGAAATTACATCAGATGGATGTAAAGAAAACGTTTCTAAATGGTAAAATGGAACAAGAAGTTTCTGTGGAACACCCTGAAGGGTTTGTAATGCATAGCATGGACTCTCATGTATGTAAACTAAGTAAAGCATTGTATGACCTTAAACAAGCTCCCATGGTATGGTATGAAATAATTGATGGCCTTCTAAAGGGATTGGGTTTTCAAAAAAGTGATGTTGACGCTAATCTATACTTTAAACTTGATAGGAACCAGCCCATTATGCTTGTCCTTTATGTGGATTACATCTTCCTTACAGGAGATGAAGGTCTTATAGCCTGGTGCAAGAGGGAGCTCATTTCAGAGTTTGAAATGAAGGACTTGGGCCTGATGTATTTCTTCCTTGGTTTGGAAGTTTGGAAAATACAAGGTGAAATCTTTCTGGCACAGAGAAAGTACACAGTTGATGTGTTGAAAAGGTTTGGAATGATGGAATGTAAATCCATGACTACTCCCATGATTACAAACCCAAGGAAGTTGCATGATTCAGATATTGGATCAGATTTGGTGGATCCCACCATGTATAGGCAACTTATTAGATCACTAATGTATGTGATTCACACCAGGCCTTATATTTGTTATGCAGACAGTGCATTGAGCCAATTTATGGCTGAGCCGAGATAGAGACACTAGGTGGAAACTAAACGTGTTTTGAGATATCTATGAGGAACCATTACATATGGTTTAAGATATACATCCAATGATGGTATATTTCTGCATGGTTACACAAATGTTGACTGGGTTGGAAGCCCAGTGGACAGGAAACGTACTTCAAGTTAATGCTTCAGTTTAGGATCTGCTATGATCTCATGGTCAAGAAGGAAACAGGGATCCATTGCACAGAGTGCACCCGAGGCTGAGTATATTGCGGCTAGTGATGCCAACAGGGAAGCAATATGGCTCAAGAAATTGATTTATGGGTTGTTTGGTGATAGGCTAGAGACAACAGTTATACACTGTGATAATCGAAGTTCTTTAAAGCTTACAGAGAATCCAATATTTCACAACAGGTCAAAGCATATTGACATGAGATACCATTATATCAAAGACATGGTCCAAAGAAAGATAGTCAAGCTACAGTACATAGTAAGAAATGAGCAGGTGGAAGATATCCTGACCAAGCCATTGCCATTAAAATAGTTTGTGTACCTAAGGGGAAAGCTTGGAGTTGCAGAGAATGACTCCCTCATTAAGAGGGAGTGTTAAAATTAGTAGCGTCATAATTTATTCTCCAATGAGAAGCCTTAAGTGGTCACCCTGAGGCTAGCCAGGAAGATTTGGAGAATCATCCATTCTTATGAGTCATGGCCAGAGTCAAGGTGAACATAGAAACCTTGTGAGCCAAACAAGAGTAGGGACAAAGGAGATGCTAGGATAAATCTTGTGAGCCTAGTGCAAAAGTCAAGGTAAATGTACAAACCTTTTGAGCCTAGTGCAAAAGTCAAGATGAAGAAATAAACCTTGTGAGTCTAGTGCAAAAGTCAAGGTGAAGGAACAAACCTTGTGAGCCTAGTACAAAAGTCAAGGTACAAACCTTGCGAGCCAAGTGAAAAAGTCAAGGTAGAGTTTAGCAAGAGTCAGGACGAACATACAAGGCTTGTGAGCTAGGCTGGTATGTGGGATGACCTTTTGGTCTTTGTTGTGATCCTCTAAGAGTTGGCCACTCTTAAGAGACACTTTAGCAAGTGAAAGAATCAAATGACCACATGAGTAGAAAAGATCTTCCTCTTATTAATGTAATAAAACAGTTATGAGTAGGTGAGGACCATGTAAGATGAGAGAAGGATAAGATGTGCTTGTTAATGTTGTAATTAGTCTAAATGACTAAGGTTAAATGTGTAATGAAGAATTAAAAGGATAAAACCCTAAGTTGTAATGTTATATTATGTCAATGAGCAATTAGAAGAAGGGGGTTGAACTCCATGACTAGGAAGATGAACTTAAGTCTTCCATGGAGGTTCTAGAAAGCCAAACTTGACCCAAAAAGATAAGGTCGACTTTGTTGGAGTTACTTCACACACACCTAGGATTTATTTTTCCTAAGGTTTTTATTTGTTTATTAGTCATAATTAGTCATTATCCAATCTCCTATATTTTAGGGGAGAATATTCCACCTGGAGAATATTCTCTTTCAGTTGACACTTCAGTTTGACTAGTTGAGTTGAGTTTAGATGTTGCATTGGGATCATCACCATGCAACATTGGGATCATCACCATGCTAATTCGACCTTGCCTTGGTATCATCACCAGAGTGGCACATTAGCCTTGATTCCCTCAGTTAACTCCTCACTACTCTCTGTTTAGACAGTTAACTGAAGACTAGTTGACTAGTTAACTCAACTAGGTGGCAGTTCACTCTCATAACTGCCTAAGAGACTAGAATAGGTGGCAGTTCACTCCCGTAACTGCTTGTGTGTGTCCAGATCACTCTAGACCACCACTATGGTGACTTGGTTCACCTCAAGTCGAACTCATTGAGTTATACAGAGTATATCATGTGTAAATTATTCATTTTTCACAACGGTTAATGAGAATTCTTTCATTCTTTCTCTCCTTCTTCTTTCTCATTTTCTTTCTGCAAATGTGTGTATCATTGTTTAGCTAGATCTATTATGTCTAGGTTCAACACATTTACATGGTATTAGAGCCGACGGACTACTAAGAAAAAACTACACCAAAAATTTTTGCAGGTACAAAAGATTGAAGACAGCGGAAAGATGGAATTCCAAAAAGAATTCATTCTTACACCTTACAACTATTTTTCATGGAAGGAGAAAATAGCCATACATCTCTGATATAGAGAGTTGTATAGGTTAACCATGAATACAAATACATAACTGACATCAGCCATAGAAAAATCCAAGTACTTAAATCGCATGGATGAGGCACTCGGAACAATTTGCAGTCTTATTTCTCCCGATCTCCTTTTTCACATATCTTCTTGTAAGACTCCCAATGAGGCCTGAAAAATCTTGGAAGGGCTCTTTGGAAAACAAGGTGAGATGAGGGGACATATGTTGGAGGTGGAGCTGCTCACATTGGATCCAAAAAGCTTCGACAATATACAAGATTTCTTTACAAAATTCAAGGATTTAATGTCGCAACTCAAAGCTTGCGGGGTTGACAAATCAGCGGAGGAGAAACAAATGGTTCTCACCATTCTCTCCAAGCTTGGACCTGAGTTCTCTGTATTCGTATCCACATTCCATATTGTCAGATTGGCCTCTAGAGCCACCTGGAAGATGCCTTCTCTTGAGGACTTTATCGAATCCTTGACACAAGAGCAAACCAAGCTCATCAACATGGGCGCAATCAAAGGCCCAAGGGCGCATGCACTCACTGTGCATGATGGCAGCCACAAATATTAGAAATCTAAAGATAAAGACAAGGGGAAAGATCATGCACATACGAAGAAGGAAGGGTACACAAAACCCTTCACCGATGCCTCCGGATCCAAAGGAGAAAAGAGAAGAAAAGGAGATATATGCACATACTGTCACAAAGGATTCCATTCGGAATATGCATGCAAAAAAAAAAAATAGATCTGATGTCTCAGATACTTCAGCAAAACAACCTTGGAGATCGCATCCCGGAGGGTGCAAAGAAGAAGAAGCCAGAAGATCCGAATTCCAAAAAAGACAATTCTAGCCATGCCTTGATTGCCATCAACTCCTCTCACAATGCTTGGATCGTAGACTTAGGAGCATCACATCACATGGCTGCCTCAGAAGCAGTCTATTCTTCTTTGGATGCAGGCAAAGGTCCTCCTATTCTGATGGGGGACAACTCTTCTGTCGAAGTCACCGGCAAAGGAAGGATTGAACTCACCAACGGAGGCTTCGAGAACGTGTTGCATGTTCCCAAGCTTTCTGTCAACCTTCTCTCTGTGTATCAGATGACGAATTCTGGCACCGGAAAGAAATTCATCTTCACACCAAATTCCGTGGACATCTATGACATGCAAACCAACTCCAGGGTTGCTACCAGTGAGGTAAATCATCAGTCTAGATTGTACACATTTTTTGAATTCATTGAACCTGATTCTGCTTTATTGTTTACTCATGTTGATGAAAGTAGTAGGATATGGCACGAAAGGTTTGGACATTTGAATTTCAGATACATGCAACAACTTAGCAAGCATATATTAGTTGATGGTCTACCAGACATCCATTTCTCCAAGGGAGTATGTGAGGGATGTGTTCTCGGAAAACACCCTCAAGAGAAATTCGACAAGGAAAAGTCACAGCGAGCTTCCGCACCTTTAGATCTGATCCACAGTGACCTTATGGGTCCTTTTCCGCATCCATAGATCAGCAAAGCGAGGTTTGTTCTCATGTTTGTTGATGATTTCTCACGTTTTACTTGGATCTACTTTCTCAAGAAAAAATCCGAGGTCTTTCAACACCTCAAAGATTTCAAAGCTTTGGTTGAGACACAGTCCAGAAAGAAGATCAAAGTCCTCTGAACTGATAACGGGGGAGAGTATGTAAATCATGAGATTCATAATCTTTGCCATGAGGCGGGGATTCAGTTGCAGCATACAGTTCCCTACACTCCGCAACATAACGGAGTTGCTGAGCAGAAAAATAGATCTCTAAAGGAGATGGCATCTTGCATGTTGCATGCAAAGTCACTACCACAGAGACTATGGGTCGAAGCACTTAACTGTGCAACATACATCCAAAACAGATCTCTCCATAGATCTGTCAAGGATAAGACCCCCTATGAGGCTTGGAGCGGCCTCAAACTGGAAGTGGCCCACTTTCTCATTTTTGGTTCACGTGCATGGGCCCGGATTCCCTCTGAAAAGAGGAAGGCACTTGATCCACAAAGCACTGAGTGCATTTTTGTTGGATACCCCGACGGTGTGAAGGGATATCGACTTATTGATCTTTCCTCGGACCGACTCATCATTGAGCGTAGTGTCCAATTCAAGGAAAGTGTCTTGCATGTACCTCAACAGCTGGATGCAGACACCTTCACTCTTCCACCTGTTCGAGATGATGAGCATGCACATGTTGACTCTTCTTCAGATGAGAGTTCTGATTCAGAGGACTCAAAGGATTCAGATTCAGATTCAGAGTCAGTACAGTCAAATGCAGAGCCAGAGCAGAGGCCCAAGTGGGCACAAACTACTCTTCAGGATGCAAGGGATCTCGTTGGTGATCCAGCCGATACCAGGAGGACTCGATCTGATTTCGAGGAGCCTCCTATTGCACTCACTGCCACTAAACCATTGCCTTCCAGGCATCTTTTCTTGGTTCAGTCTTTAGATCCATAGTCGTATGGCGAGGCTGCTGGAAATCCCTTTTGGGAATCCACCATGCAGGAGGAGTACAACTCCCTCCTCAAGAACCAGACTTGGGATCTGGTTCCCCTTCCTTCTGGGAGGAAGCTTGTCAGATGCAGATGGGTCTACAGGACCAAGAGCGCAGCGGATGGACAGATCAGCAGATACAAAGTCAGGCTTATCGCCAAAGGCTTTTAACAGGTTCATGGTATTGACTATGATGAGACCTTTGCTCCAGTAGCGAAGATGGATACCATACGATTGACACTTTCCATTGCGGCAGCCAAGGGATGGGAAGTCCATCAGATGGACGTGAAGAATGCATTTCTTCACGGTGATCTCTCTGAGGAGATCTACATGGAGCAAACCCAGGGATTTATGCAGGACTCATCTTTGGTCTATCGACTGAAGAAGTCACTTTATGGCCTCAAGTAGGCTCCGAGGGCATGGTATGCCAAGATGGACTCCTACCTGTTGTCACAGAACTTTATACTTTGTAAATCAGACCCGAATGTATACATGCGCAGGATGGTTGATTCACTTCTACTTTTAGTTATGTATGTCGATGATTTGTTGATCACTGGTTGCTCGACTTCAACGATTGCTGCAGTCAAGAGGATTCTTCATGACAGGTTTTTGATGACGGACATGGGTCTGCTACACTTCTTCCTTAGACTTGAGATCATTCACGATGCATCAGGCATCAAACTATCTCATGCCAAGTATGCACGAGATCTCCTTGAGAGATTTCACATGACATACTGCAAGTCTGCTCTGACTCCTTTCCTATCAAGAGTCAAACTTGAGGATGGCGGGGAGACTCCACTGGTTGACAACACACTATACAGACAGCTAGTGGGGAGCTTGTTGTATCTTACACACTCCAGACCAGACCTCTCATATGTAGTTGGCACAGTTTCCAGGTTCATGCAGGAGTCGCATGAGCTACATTGGAAAGCTGCAAAGTGTATCCTTCGATACGTACAGGGCACCATCACCTTTGGGATTCATTATGCAGCAGACTCTACATTAGATCTCATTGGTTTTATTGATTTCGATTGGGTTGGCAATAGCATTGATCGCAAGTCCACATCTGGTTACTCACTCAGTCTCGGTTCTGGGCCTATCTGTTGGTCGAGCAAGAAGCAAGCTGTCATTGCTCTATCTTTAGCCGAGGCAGAGTACAGAGGGGTAGTTAATATAACCATTCAGGCTATGTGGCTACAACATTTTCTCACTGAGTTGGGAATTCAGTTTCATCGACCGATCGTCATCTGGTGTGACAACCAGAGCACTCTAAAGTTCTGCAGAGATACAGTTCAGAGGCAACAGACGAAGCACATCGAGATCCACATGCACTACATCTGGAACTTAGTACACGAGGGGATCATCGACTTACAGTTCTGTCCTTCAGCAGAACAGACGACAGACATTTTCACCAAGACCTTCATTGAGCAGAAATTCCATTCTTTGTGAAGTCGTTTTGGAGTGAAGGACACAGTTGCCTAGCAACTGTAGTTCTTCTTTTTATATACATTGTACCTTGAAGGGGGGGGGGGGTTTCCCATGAGGTTTTCCCTCTTTCCTCACTTTATTTTCAGTGTATATTTTGTACTTGGATACCGAACATGGCCTCGTTGTCGGGACCGAATCTTTATTTTCACCATAGTGATGTTCAGGGGGGGGTGTTGGAGTTACTTCACACACACCTAGGATTTTTTTTTCCTAAGGTTTTTATTTGTTTATTAGTCATAATTAGTCATTATCCAGTCTCCTATATTTTAGGGGAGAATATTCCACCTGGAGAATATTCTCTTTCAATTGACACTTCAGTTTGACTAGTTGAGTTGAGTTTAAATGTTGCATTGGGATCATCACCATGCAACATTGGGATCATCACCATGCTAATTCGATCTTGCCTTGGTATCATCACCAGAGTGGTGCATTAGCCTTGATTCCCTGAGTTAACTTCTCACTACTCTCTATTCAAATAGTTAACTGAAGACTAGTTGACTAGTTAACTCAACTAGGTGGCAGTTCACTCCCGTAACTGCCTGAGAGACTAGAATAGTTGGCAGTTCACTCCCGTAACTGCTTGTGTGTGTCCAGATCACTCTAGACCACCACTATGGTGACTTGGTTCACTTCAAGTCGAACTCATTGAGTTATACAGAGTATATCATGTGTAAATTATTCATTTTTCACAACGGTTAATGATAATTCTTTCATTCTTTCTCTCCTTCTTCTTTCTCCTTTTCTCTCTGCAAATGTGTGTATCATTGTTTAGCTAGATCTATTATGTGCAGTTTCAACACATTTACAGACTTAACCCAACAAGATAATAGAAGGCTTCTAGAAGGTTGACTTAACCCAAGATGAGAATCTTCTAGAAGAATGACTTAACCCAACATGGAAATAGATCTGAACACATGCAAAAAATTAAGAAAAGGGCAAGAAGGCTAATTCACAACACACAGAAAAACCTAGCCACCTTCAAGCACTCATCTAGGGTTTGAGTGACTCGCTAAATCAATTTGTTGCAAGGGTTTCAGGAGGTTGTTGGCTTTGATCTAGGGCTCAATAGAAACCTCTTGCTCTCTACTATCATTCTACATTGAACGCTCAAGGAGATATTCAGTCAGCAAAGAGATCTAGCACAAAAAGAAGGATATGGCCCAACCTGCCTTAAGGAACCAGCGTAGAAGTTTGGAGGTTTCGATCTGTTTTTAGAAGCATTTTTGGAAGGGTGTTAAGTGTCATCTAGTAGCCCTATCCAAGAAGGATTGAATGCAAAATAACGCCCTTTGAATAAGAGCCTTCATTCAGGAATAACAAGTCTACAAAGTACAGGACTGCAGAATTCGTTACAAGGCTGCAGAAATTCGGCCAAGTCAGATCTAAGGGTTTCTATCAGTAATTGCTCAAGCGTTTTCATTCAAAAAGGTCTTATAAGCCTTGGAAAGTTCAGATCTACAAGTTATTCTTCAGATCTACTAACAGCACAAGCAAAAAGTCTCTAGCCGTCCTCTCTCTCTTATGAATTTTGTACTGTAGCACCCCATTGGGGTTTTCTTGTACCTGCAAGCTTATTCATTAATAAAGAGAAAGATCTTTTGCTGGGGTTTTCTCCCTCATTGGGTTTCCCCAGGGTAAATCTTTGTGCCCTTGTATGATCTTTATTTTTTACGCTGCTCTTATTCAGTTTATTCAGTATTGTGGATTGAAATTTCTAAAGTGTTGAAAAAGAAGTTAAGAATTTATCTACATATAAATCAAGCTCAAAATTTAACATGGTGAACCCATGAGTAACCGGAATGTAGTTCATATAGTCTCATGTGGCTTTGATGTGGCAAAGAAGACATTTGATGAATGTGAAGATTGCAAATATTGTAGTAGCTCAAGTGATCAAGGCAAACCCCACAGAAAATTGCAACAGAAATATATAGCGATGGCCCTGATCTTGGTTTGACCATTGTATGCATAGCCTCTATTTATAATCTGCTCAGATTCTTTCTTGGTTTTGGTAGAATGAGGAATTATGAGTTAATGTGAAAGACATATAGTTAGGTTAGGAGTTGTACCTATAGTATCCTGGGATCTCTGGCCAGCTATGCCAACCTACATTTGAGACGAAAATTTGAAAGTTAACAGAGAAGCTCTTCAGCATAAAAAATAACAAAACATTCACACATTGATTCTTCCATTTGGTGCTTAAAACATCCATTAGACATCCAAACTCTGCTCTTGAGATTGAAAATAAAAATAGTTCCTTGCTACAAATGCAAGGTTAGCTACATGCTTGAGTTTGTTAGCAAGCAATTTTTCACTGTTTGCCTTACTTAGAATGTGGCAAAATTAATCTACTAAAGAGAAGCTTCTAAAATTCCTTAGCCCTTTTAGTTGTGATATTCCCAGATGCAGTACCCATGCGCAGTCCCATCCCGCTTTTGAAGCAGTCTTCTTGAAGGTAAAATAGCCAAGAGTTTGAGAGGGAAATTTCCATTAGTCTTACCTCCATTTGTGAACAACGAGCTGCCCAGTGGGCTGCGAGGAAGTAACATTTGAGTTTTGGAGCTCATTTCTTGCAGTTGTAAACTATATTGGGTATCGTACAAAATCTCTGCTGTTATTGTTCAGCTGAATATTTAATATTCCTATGTAGTTTTCCCAGCAACAATTATATATCCCCTGCTCCAAATTGTTTCATTTGGCTCCCATTTTAGTAGCGTGATGTGAACATGGCTTCAATAATCCCACACAGGAAGATTGTTTGGCTTTGAAGTTTGAAACGATGGATACATTTAGCACCCCTTACAATAATTTCTTGTTTAAGAGCCTTAGGGAGGACCTTTGTTTGAAAGTGGCAAAGACCAGTAACTTGAAGGTTCTTGGCAACTCAAATAGATGTTCCAAAGGACATGTTTCATCAGCCCAAATTTATAACTTGTGACTGTGGTAACAACAAAGAAGTGTTCTTTCTTTTTACCATCATTAGCACAGATCGCATACTGAACAATAGCCTTCCATCTTGTCTTCCAAGATAATCTTCCCAACATTGTATGGATGTTTTAAATGTGTAGGTGTGACCTGTCTGCTACAATGAAAGCATGAACTTGTTTGTTGATATCAATCCAGCTACATCCAGGTGTCTTTTCCACACGCCTCTCCTTCATCATTTCCCTTACCTTTTTAATGCTATCCCACCTACCAGCTGCAGCATAGATGCCTAAGAGTAGGAGATAAGGTGCAGAATTTTTAGAGTCCAACTCAAAAGTGCGTTCTGCCACATATTCTCCCATCTCTAAATTGTTATGCATTCTACAGGCACCAAGTAAACAACTCCACACAGTAGCATCAGGTTTTATTGGCATGTTGTTTATGAAGTGTTGTGCTTCATACAAACGCCCTGCTCGGCCAAGAAGGTCAACCATGCAGTTATAGTGTTCCATTGAAGGTGTGATATGGTAGCATTCCCTCATGCGGTTGAAATAGTGATAGCCCTCATCCACTAGACCTGCATGGCTGCACGCAGACAATACACAAACTAAGGTGATATGGTCAGGGATCACACCACAGCGTTTCATTTGTTCAAAGTGTTTGAGGGCCTCCTTCCCACAACCATGCATAGCATATCCTCCAATCATTGTTGTCCAGGAAACAACATCCCTGTGATGCATGTTGTCAAATAATTCACGTGCCTTTTCTAAGCTACCACATTTTACATACATGTCTATCAAGGCATTCACCACAATAACATGAGACTGAAATCCGTTCCTGATTATTTTTTCATGAATCTCCATACCCTGATCCTCTGCTGCCAAGTTGGCACACACAAGTAGAATACTGGCAAAGGTTTTGTAGTCCATACTAACTCCTGCCAGTTGCATTTCTCGAAAAAGCATCAGGGCCTCCTCGCCATATCCATTTTGGCCAAATCCTGCAATCATTGCATTCCATGACACTACAGTACGTTGAGGCATTTCATTGAAGAACTTCAGGGCCCTCTCAACAAGCCCACTCTGTGCAAATCCCGAAACAATTGCTGTCCAAGCGAAGACATCTCTTTGAGGCATTTGATGAAAAAGCTCGAGGGCCTTATCAACAAGTCCATTCTGTGCAAGTCCTGCAATCATCGCGTTCCATGACACTGCAGTTCGTTGGGGTATTTTCTTAAATAGTTTGAGGGCTTCATGAACAAACCCGTTCTGCATAAATCCGGCAATCATTGCATTCCACGAGGCCGCATTTTTCTGAGGCATTTCCTTAAAGAGTTTCAGTGCCTCGTCAATGCGTCCATTCCGAGCAAACCCAGCAATCATGGCATTCCAAGAAACCACGTTTCGTTGAGGCATTTCCTCAAACAGTTTCAAGGCCTCATCAACAAGTCCATTCTGTGCATAACCTGAAATCATAGCTGTCCAAGAATATACATCTTTCTTAGGCATTTTTCGAAAGAGCATCAGGGCCTCACTAAGATGCCCTGTCTTCGCATATCCTGCAATCATGGCCGTCCAGGCAACCATGTCTGGTTTGGACATTTTGTCAAACAATTCCCGCGCCTTCTCTATACTCCCGCATTTAGCATACATATCTACAAGACCACTCATCACGAAGGCATCAGACTGAAATCCGCTTCTTGTTATTTCTTGGTGTATGTCCATACCCTTATCCAGAGATGGCAAGCTGGCACATGCTGGGAGAACGCTTGCAAAGGTGAACTGATTGGGTTGAATACCCCTTGGCTGCATTTGGTAAAAGAGCGTCAGCGCCTCCTCGGGAACCCCATGCTTTGAACAAGCTGCGATCATCATAGTCCATGAGCAGACATCTGGATTGGGTATTTGGTTGAAAACTCTGCGAGCGTCCACCAAACTCCCGCACTTGACATACATGTTGATAAGCGAGTTCCATAAACGATTGTCTCCCTTAAATCTCTGATTGTTTATATGGGCATGAATTCGTTTGCCCTCGGACAGGGTTTTGTTATTCACGCAGGCCTGCAAAAGAGAAACATATGTGCAAGAATCTACATGGCTGCCCGGGGTGTTCAAAATGCTCAGCGCCTCCTTCAAACAGCCCTTCTTACACAGTGTTCTCACATCTTGGAGAGAAGTAGTGTTTATTTTTATTTTAGGAAGAGAAGCAGAAGACATTCTCTTTTGAAGGTGAGATACCAACCCAATACACAATGCTGCCGTGTTTTTCTTCCTCCCACTGCTAAATGGTACCATCTGTAGCTGATGCAGGAACACCAGCCCAAGTCATTGTTGAGCAAGCGGAGCCCTGGATGACGTGAGCAGCTGGAGTTTCCACAATCCCTCCCAGGTGTTGATTTACTTGACGCCTACATCTCCTCTCACCATTAATCTGCCCTCCTTAACACTACACTTTTGATTGTTTATTAATTTTAATAACTAGGTAAATGGGAATGCCAAGTAATTTGTTAAGAAGTTTGGGTATTTAAGTCGTTAAAATCATATTGGGTGCACCAACTATAGCTAGCTGGATTTTTTGGGTGTCTCTCCCAACTACAATGAGTTTCGACCTTGGGTCGACCTACAAACGAAACTCTTCTAAACCAATCAAGCTTGTGGAATTTGACATATTAATGTTGTTAATAAGAATCATAAAAATATTGAAATTAAAATGATTTTATTTGAAGTTGGTTCACTATTTTGATAATGAACTCTTACAATAACTTTCTAATGAGTGAAAACTTTATATATATTCTAGAGTAAATTCTATAATTAAATGTATGATCTTTAAGTTATGATTTTATTTTAAAAACAAGAATAAGATAATAAAATTTTAAAATAGTATGTTTTGGTTTTGTATATTGTTGTGGATAAAAAATTTAATATTAATATACTAATTGTTTTACTAATCTAAATAAATATAGATATTTTCATAATTTTAATATTTATATATACTTATAAATGAGTGTATATTATGATATTAATTATCAATATCATAATGATGATATATACTTTTTTTTGTGAGCTATTTGTTTGTATTATCTTTCATGAACAAAAATTACATAAGATGTTCCAGACACTGGTGTGAGGTTGCCATAGAAGGAAACCAGCCCCACCACCAATTATAAAAGTTCCATAAAATACTGCTACGACTGGTCCAAGCTGACATAGTTAAAGATTTTAGACTGTAATAGACTATTCTGGGCCTATGAATATACCAACAAAGATGTCTTTATAATTTGATAGGCCATACAGAAGCTACAAAAATAAAAAAATAACAGACCATGATAGATTACTTGATAGAGTTGTAGGAGAAAGCATGCATGGACGATTCGGACCACTTGGGGGCCATTATTTCCTAGAGCAATTCCTCTTCATTGTGTCGTTGTGCAAGGTTCTTCAAACCCGAATCCAAAATCCAGTCCAGGTGTTTTTCCATCATCTCTTGGTGAGATTTCTACTCGTCATTATCTCGACGCAGCTCCATGATGATTTATCTCTGAGCATCAGTGAAAACCGAGTGAGGAGGGGGCGAAGGATTAGATATAGAGGTTTCTTCTGGGTTGGGGATATGGGTGGTAGTGGCGGAAGTGGTCATAAGAGTGGAGGCAGACTTGCAATCTTCGGCTTCGGTTGGAGGGGAGGAGGAATGATTAGTCATTCGGGAGTGGCAAGGACAAACACAACACGGAAAAGGTCGGAAACGAGTGTAGGGGGTTCGACCACGTAGAACAGAGTGAGAGCCAGCTCGAAGTGATCTAGTGTGCTCTCTGGGAATGAGTAAGAACGAGTAGAGACGAAGGTTGAGGATGACAGAGGTGAAGGGGACCCTCGTGACTATGAAGAGAAACCTGTAGAAAGGTAAGAGCGATGAGCGGAGGTAGAAAAACCAGAGAGCATGCAGAGTTGGATGAATAACAAGGTAAATTGTCTTCCTAGTGAAGACGATGGTCTTAAGACACGGAAGGATATGGAGATCCATTAATTTCACATGAGTGACACTCATGGTGGAGGCCAATTGGAGGGACAATCGCTGGAGGGGGCAAGACGGGAGTAAATGAACGTTGTTAGGGCGCTAAACGAGAAGATAGGGGAAGGGTCGCTTGTTGTGGATCGCTCGTGACATGGCATCCAGGTGTCACCCCATCTGGGGTTAATGATGATAGTTCTCATCCATTCAGACCAAATTTAATTAATATAAGTACTTATAAAGTTGTCAGTTGGATATCACTTCAATTTAACTTTAATTTAACTTAAAGTTGTTGTGTGATAAAGTGTAATTGAATGTTATTCTTGAACCTATATATAATAACTATCCTTAATAATAATTTATTAAGAAAACAAAATCAAAGATTAAACTTTAGAGTGGTAGCATGAAGAAGGTTCAAATTTCACAAAGAGAAACCATTTTGAATTGAATGAAATATAAAAATATTATTTAATAATAGTTATAGTCATAATTATAATAATAATAGATGATAAATTATTAAGAATATTTTGTTTCTCACTATCTTCATTGAGGGTGTAATTCCCGAGACTTTTTTAAGTGAAATTTAATTTTACTTTTGGTCATGTTCAAAATAAATGTCATTTACAAAGATGTATCAAAGTGATAAAATAATTCTTTTAGATAAATATCTTTATATTCTTAGTCCTATAACAATAAGTAAACATTGATCCTTCATATTATTAATCCCATCTATAATAATGCCCCATCCTTAACTCTATCTACAATAAATGACTCACTTTGTAAAGACACAACACATCTATGAAATCACTTTTTTGGAAAAACATGTTAGAACTATAAAACTATCCTTTCTATTAAGAAATCCCCCATCTTTTGCTCCATAGGCAATAAACACCTCCATTGAGAGCCCAACACCCCCTATGAATATGCTTGAGAGCTATGAAATCCTACTATAAAAGACTTGTGAATATGCTTGAAAACTATGAAATCCTCCCCTTTGGGGAGAAATGCTAAAATCATGAAATAGTTTCTTCTCCTAAGAAACCCACCATCCTTAGCATTAAAGGACTATGTGTAATCCACAAAAGCATAATTTTCCACTTGAAAAAAGTAAATATTAATGGTGCAAAGATAACACTTATACTATAAACTAAGTCTAAATTTGTATGTAGCAAATAAAGCTAGTTTTTGGAATGTTTTTTTATTCTATTTACTTTAGTGGAAATTTTCAAATTTAAAATTTAAAGTGTTGAAATTGTTATTTTAATGAAAATGAACTTAACAAATTAATTTGTAATATGAAAATCAATTAAATTTCAAAATTTCACTATCAAAATTGTGATTGTTTGTTTTATGGTTGATTTCCTTATCTACAATACTTCATTTTCACCAAAACAAATACATATACATGTCTATAATGATACTTTAAAATTACTAGAAAAAAAAAATTTAATAAATATTTAAAACAATTACTTGTAAAAAATAATTAAACAAATAAATACATATTAAAAATAATATTTTATTTTTCTAAATCATCTTTTTCCAAAAATTTAAAACAATGAAATATACATTAATAATAAGCCTTTGGCGTCCCCGAGGTGTAGGACAATCGGTGACGGAGTGTGTTGTTAAGCCACTCCGTGTTGTTAAAGTCATCGGTTCGAAACCTGCGGGGACAAAAAATCCAACCATGTTAAGGGTTGGTGTGGCTCAGGCCGGGTGTGATCCCCGGGTGATTTTGACGGCTTAGATGCCCCTGAGTCGCGGTTTCTCAAGCCACAGGTTAATCGCGTAGCCAACAGGTCCCGCACAAATTAACAAACAAAAAAAATAATAATAAGCCTTTGGCTAGCTAGGAATGATATGATCTTTAAAAAGAAAGAAATGTGTGCCCATTCAAGTTTTTTTCTCAAATCAAGTATGCTTATGAGGGAGTGTGAAAACCAGGTACGAAAAAGCCTCCAAGAGTGGTTCAATAATAAGGTTTTTATAAAAATAAAATATTTTTTTATTAAAAAATTAAAATAATGAATTTTGAAAAATGAATATCATGTCCAAAATATTATTAAAAACATCTATCTGTAATGTTGTTCCTCCTTAAAAGGATATGGAAACGTCATTAACAAGGCACTTAGTACTCTGGTAATTAAAGTCGGGGAAATTATGCGTACTTGGGTCATGTTTCTTGAGTGCTCTGGTGATTCTTTATCCTGGAAAAGTGATTTGTCATGCTCAAAATCATGATTGGTATAGCACCTCGTAGTATTTTTAATTAATGTTGTTCCTCCTTAAAAGGATATGGAAACGTCATTAACAAGGCACTTAGTACTCTGGTAACTAAAGTCGGGGAAATTATGTGTACTTGGGTCATGTTTCTTGAGTGCTATGGTGACTCTTTATCCTGGAAAAGTGATTTGTCATGCTCAAAATCATGATTGGTATAGCACCTCGTAGTATTTTTAATTAGTAAGATAGTTGGTCTATGACTAAGGATTGGTATGTTACAATTTCAAAGATACTTTAAAAAAAAAATAACAAAGCTATTTTTAAATAAATTTATTATATAAGTAAATATTAACATAATATATGAATTTATTAAATATTAAATTATATAGAAAACAAAATAATTTATATATAATTTTAAACATTAAAATTAAAATTAGTAATTCTACTCTATCTTATTTAAATTATTATAATAATTAAATTATTAAATTGTGTTTTGCATAACAAAGTCAAGAAAACATGAAATATCATGCATGGTATTTTTATGGAATCGTGAATGAGAGATTAAAACAGTTAAAGAGTACTCATTTATGATTTCAGTATGCCCATTGACCTGGTTATATTGTTGACTTACCACATGTTTTATTTCCACCTATCTTCCTGTCCATCTACATTGGTAGTATGTCCTTACCTTTCCCTGTCCAGTTGCTCAGGTATTCATCGGTACCAATGGACAATAGTTCAACCAGATGCCCAGCTCCATTATATATCATTGATTAGGTAATACGCTACCCAACTCCACTCTATATGTTGGTGTGGATTCATACAAATTATAATCACTAAACAGATATTTTGCCCACAATTTTGATGTGACCGATTCTATTTTGAAATTTTATAAATGGGCGTGGTTCCTCCTAGCTGTCCCGCTAATATTCCAATTCTAAATAGAAAATCTACATGATGAACATCCTTCGCCTCTATTACTTTATATATTAGATGGCCATCAAACTTCTGCCTTACTCTTTGAGCGTTAGTCCATATCCTTAATTTTTACTTTTCACATTATACATTAGATGTTTCATTTCAAAATCAAGATAATATGCTAAGTATAGTTATGAACTGGAGTACAACAATAATGAATAAAGTAGTTGGTTTATGTGCATAGTTTATGTAATGAAATCTTTGAATGGAATGAATCGATCCCTCGAGAGAAAACAAAACCAACAATTCCATCTCTGTAATTTTTACCTTTTCACTTAATATCTTTGATGTTTCATTTCAAAATGTAGATAATGAGTGAAGTTATATAATGTAATACAACTACAATAAATACAATAGTTGGCCATGTCCAGAGTCATTGTATAGAATCTCGAATGGAATGGATTGGCCTCCTCGAGGAAAACTTTCCATAGTCAATGTATAGAGTCTCTGAATCAAATGGATTGACCTTCTCAAAAAAAACTAATGGAAAAGAAAATTGTGCTCCTTGATTAATCACAAGGCAGACCATTCCTCATCTTGAACATTCATCAAATCTTAGGTTATCGCAGAGTTTGATTAGAATCAGTAAAATAAATAAAAATTGTTTACGATGATTTATGTTTAACTTAGTTTAAATGTTTTGAGAGCAATTATAAATGCTAAATAATTCAGAAACATAAGTAAAAAACCGAACAACCATCATTGTATCATCGATGCATTCTAAAATCTTGACCATTAGTAATTGCCATCATCCTACAAGTTTTATTCCCTCTGGAAAGGTGTCGATCCGGTATTTTAGAAATGATTACATTGGCTAATATGGTCATTTGAGTTCTTTGATCGACTTGGATGACTTCTCTCTGTGAACAAAACCATTCTAAACACGTTTCAAACAATCTAAACACCTTTCCAATAGTTTTTATTGACAAAAGTGCTTCAAATAAAAAATGCCAATTGCTCATCAATTATTCAAAGTTTGAGTTGGCAATGTTCTCTACTGCCAGTCATTGTTCTAGTTCCAGAGAATACATTGACTTCCATATGCTTCTATTGTGAAAGGTCGCTCCTCCAGGTGTCATCCATCTTCTACAAAGAGTTTGTAAATGTTTCCTCCAACATCTTAGCACAATTTGGCTAACCCCATATATGGAATAAAACAACTCTCGGTATTCTAATATGCTTTTGTTTTGAGAAAATGTGTTTCTCTTACAAACTAGTGAAGTATTATTCTTACCACATAGATGGATGACTGTATGTTTCACCCACGTTAGGTGCCTGTTCGATTTCTATGAATCTAGTCGTGCCTTTATATAATGCTTTTGATATGGGTATTCCTTATCATGTTGTGTTAATTCAACAGTCGTTATGGGATAACAGGAAGCAACAACAAGTTCCCATTGGTTTTCAAGGGGATGCTAGCAGCATTGGCATTGCTGCTTGTAGTGGGAGAAATTTTGTGGGTTCGAGTCCCAGTTATGTTTATCCATTAGGCTAAGAACATGAGACGAGAAGGGCTTGTCACGTTTCTTTATTACAATCTCATGCATGCTAAAGAAGGATTAACAGAAATCCAAGAGCAACATTTGATGTAGCAATAGAGATTGCAACAACATTACAAGAGTCTACTTCATAGGAAAAAAGAAAAGGGATATGAAGTTGAAGATGACAAGGGATTCTGGATATGGATCAGGTAATTTCACTCATAAATTGAAAATTTTGGACATGCCTATGGTTTTTTGGCTTATCAATTGACAATTCTTTGTATGTGGATGAAGCATAACACTTGAATGTTCAACTATAGCAAGTACAAAGCATGAAATTCCAAAGCCCAATATCAATTTTCTCAGTCAGCACAACAATTTACCAATTTCAACAAAGAGAGGGTTTTCAAGTAACCAAGAACCCCTGAAACACCCGACAGATTCCAGTAAATAGATTGGTGGTCGTTGCAACCAACAATTCTACGACTACGCCTGATTTGATATGCGATCACGTTTCATGATATGAATGGTGGAAGATGCCCCAACGATTGCCAATGTAGATCATGTGAGGGCCATTGAGATTGAATGACAGGTTTAAGTGTGTCTGGAAAGGGATTATACAAGGTTGGTATATATGCATATAAAATACCCACCATTTTATATTTCATTTTGATTTTTTTTGATTCATTGAGGTTATCTGTTATTGTTATTTGTTTAGAGTTTTGACTTCATTGTAAAGAAGAATGGATCATATGAAGTGATAATGACGAAGGTCCATTGTTTATAGGATGTTGAATCTGGGATTTTATATGATTAATAATGTTTGTGGTCATCTATGATTCATGTATGTTTGTCGGTTACCCTTCTGAAGATAATGTTCATAGCAATAATAATGTGCAGTGGGCACAGGGCAAGGCCGGTGAGGATAGAATTCATGTAGTTCTATCGGAGGAACACAGTTGGTCCTTTGTGGGGATATATAAGGCTTCAATGGTCTCGATGCACCTGAGTTTCTAATGGGTAAACTCTATAAGGCTACCTATGATGAGCTTCAATGGCTCCTTCAGGATCAGGTTATTAGAAACCTAATCGCCCGCATGCCCAATCCCAACAACATAATCCTAATGGATTTGAAGCAAGATCAAGCGATTGTTTCCCAAATGTCAACCCTAACAACACAATCGCAATCCCAACAACACAATGTCAGGCATCTGGATTCAACATATAACTTCATAAAAAATATTCCTTAAAAACCTACAACTTAAAACCAAATTCGATGCCTGATCTCGTCGTGAAGATATCTGATTCCTCCTACTTCTGGAAGAGTAAAATATGTGTGCATGTAATTGTATTTACATTCTCATTATTTTAAGATAATATTAAATATATATATCATCTTCTTTCCACATTCTGACATCGCGTGTTCAAATTACGCCGCTACTCCGCAACCCCAATCTCGATTTAAATATCTCCATCTGGACAAATCTATGGATAAATACAAGCAACAGTGGCAACACGAATTGGACTTCAGGTAGATAAATCCCTTGGATGATGGCATAATAACAAAGACGAAGAGGGAAAATGAAAAAATGGACAACAACGGTAGTAGCAGAAAAAGATCAAACTCCTCATCCTCCTCTCTGCACAAACAACCACAACCCCATTGACGAGGAGGAGGATTTAGAGGTTGACCACCCTGGTCAAGATTCGATCTTCAGACCGATCATAAACTATACAAAACCTCCGTCAGAGGCCCCAACTTACAGGCTCGAAGATCGGTGAACACAAAAGAAGTTGGTTAATTGGTGGCTAGCCTGCTTTATGTCTAATGAGTATCTCACTCATGGGACGCTATTGGGAATACCGTGGTCGTTGTAGGATTCGAACCACAGCAGACATGGAATTAACAATAAATTGAAGCCTAATTCTACTTCTATTGATCAGGATAAAGATGGAAGCAGAGGAGAGAAAGAGACGTTGTATCATATGCTCACGGAATCTCTCCGAGTCGGAGATGTCCACCTCCCCGACATTGTGAACCCTTCTCAACTGGCGGCTTGGCTTGGATTAGACTAAAAAATATCCATACATCTTTCCCCCCTCCCAAACAAACGCACTACGTTCTATAAAAATTGCAAGGGTCGTGTTTTCGTGTTTGAATCTCAGGCAGATGATGATAATGACGGTGTAGTTTTTCATTAAATTCATGTTTGGTTCCCCATGTTGTAGGTTTCCATTGGAATGATCCGACTGTACAGACGTCATAGAAAAGGATAAGGGAAAACGTAGGTTTCCAGTAGAACGATCCGACTTTAGAGACATCATGGATAAAGATAAGGGAAATGCAGAGTAAAGCCCAACGACAAATAGATATAAAAGAAAATTTCAGAAACAGTTGAGAGAGTGTACTGCGTGAATTTTTGTTGATTAAGTTGTGTATTCGAAGTGGGGATTGGATCCCCGAACTTATCTAGAACATCGGTGTGTTAGGGGACTTTATCCTAGAAGGTATGCCATTTAGCATTTGGTTGCATCTTCCATTTATATTATGTAATTAATTGTGATGTAAAACAATTGATATGTCATCACCTCTTTGATTTTTCAAATTTATTTGGAAAATATCAGGAACGCGATCGGTACTAAAGTTTGTATTGTAAAATCTTTGAATTTTTAATTTTAGCAGGAGGATTTATATTATAAAAAGATTGTGAAATAAATTTTTGTACTAAAAATTAGAAGGATATTGTACCAAAGAAAAAAATAATGATTGTACATTTCTCTTAAAAATTTCAAAAATGATTGACTATAACATCTCTTTGTTAAAGTTTTTTTTATTTACATAAGAGATTGAATCTCTTTATGTAAATAGTGGGGCTAATGGTTAAGAATATGTATTTCTTCCTAGGAGATGATAAATTCAAATCCAGATAGAGGTAAGGTATGTATACCTTAGTAGACTTTACCAGTGAAATAGATGGACGAAAAATGTCTCATACACCAATTTGATAGCTGGCTTGACCTTAACCTTAAAAATAAATTAGTATTATTATTATATTAGATCAAAACTCTTCATATTAGTTTCTTAAATATATGAATAAATTTTCAGGAATTAGTTACAAATAATTATTTACAAATAAAAACACCAAAACCATACATAATTAAACTGAAGTTAAAATATTGTTCGGATTGGACCTTCACTTCGGGTTATACTGGAAGGAGATTTAGGTTGAATCTTCACTTCATGTTCGTAAAACCTTGCATTAAATTTAATGTTGTTTATTGGAAGACATTGAATTTATATCCATAGTTCACCGTACCCATGCTCATGTTCCCTCTTAAGCTTACTTTCATATAAAATTAGAATTTTTAAATCAATAATGTAACACCCTGTTTTCCCCAGTCTGTAAAAATAACTATATTGGCCAAGAACTATGGAAAACTCAAAGATGTGAATGTTTGAATTGACGAACCTTTGTATAAAAGGTCGATGAATGTAAATTATGTTATGAATATGTGTTGCATGAATGCTGGGAGGGGGATGTGATAAAAGAGAACACAATGGCTAAAGAGAGGTAGTGGAAGGGACTTGGAATGGTTGCGTTAACTTCCACCGAGCCAGTACCGTACTGGTTTTTACTTGCTCAAAGACCAAAGCAACTCTCTGACCCTGGAATGGATTTCCCGTCAGATTGGTAGGTTGGGAGGCTCCTCAAGAGTTAATGACGGAATGGGGGTGAACCACCCATCTGTAAAATCTCTCAGACCTGACCACGGACGGGGAAATTCGTGCCACACATAATCTTGCAGAGAAAAAGGCAAGAGAGGAAGTATGGTAAAGGGTAGAGAGAGAGAGAGCGCGACAGGGATCGCGAAAGAGAACTGGAGAAACTCTGGAAACACAAAGAGTTCTGAACATAGGAGAAGGAGAGTAACCTTCGTCCTGGATTATTTTTCTGTATCAGGAGAAGGAGAGTAACCTTCGTCCTTGACTTCCGTTGAGATGGAAGTAGGAGACTAATCTCAAAGCATCGTGGTCTATCTCGGGGGTGGCTAGTGGTAAATCCATTTAGAGTCACCGAGCCTACGGTTGGGTGGAAACGAGCACCCCTCTCAACAGTTGCATCACGCCTGGTGGATCTGATAAGTGTTTTATGCCTTGTATTTTGAATTGAATATCATGAATACATGCTCATGTTTATATGCCCATAATGATTTTTGTGTGGAATGATTGCTTGGTGTTTTAGACTGGAAATAATGGATGCATGTGTATACTTACATGCCATAGTTGGTTTCTATACAAATGATTAAGTCTGGGGCATGAGTTCGCTCCACCGAGAATCGTCTTGTTTGCTTGATTCTCGTAATATTATGGGAAGGCTCCTCGAGAGTACTCTTCCCTGGGAATTACCCCATAAACCTTGGAACCATACCGAACCTTTACCCAGAGACTGGACTAAGACCAGGGAGAATTGCCCAAGAACCGTCTGAAGGTTCATGCGATCTGGGTCTAGAAACCTTATGCAAGAAAGAGTAGCTCTCTAAGGTCTCAGAGTCATGGGAGTTTGAAGCTCCGAGAGGTTGAATTTTGTGATTCAAGCTCAGAAAGGATAGTGAGTCCAATTATTTAAAGAGAATACCCCATCGTTTGGTAGACGAACGGTCGGAATCCTTTCGGAAATACCCCAAATCTTTCAAGACCGATGGATCTAGAGGAGGAGCGCAGGCATTAACACCTCGACCCTTTCAGCCTTCGCAAGTAGCGATGGGATCCAGGACCGTAGATCCAAGGATCTATCAGAGCTCTATTGACCGTCAATCTTAACCTTTGCATAGGCAAGAGAGTGGACTCGACAACATCCTGAAAGTTCTGAAGTATTTGGAACCGTCCATCGGCACAGGACGCGTGGCATTCGGGTAGCATTTTGTTGACTCGTGACTTGGAGTGGTCAAGGGTAGGATTGCATGAACTCATGATTCGCGAAATTGCGACGTGATCGTGGTCATTGGATCCAAGCCACGAGAGAACCGTTGGATCAGAACCTCTGCGTGGTATCGCGTATCGGGGGTTCAAAGGTTGAAAGAAATTCTTTTCGACTGCAGAAGTCGCGAAGTGTCGAGTATCAAGGGCTTGTGCGAACACGTGGCACATCCGTTAGGTGGGGACCACGTGGTTGACAGGTGGCGTAACAATAAGCACCCAGAGAAAGGTGGAAGCGGGTGATAGGTGGTGGACACATGTCGCTCGGGAAAGAGTCAACCCATTGTTGACTTATCGTGTCTCGAGGATTCACAAAGGAGGAGCATGAGGGCTCAACACTCCAACTCGCAAAGTCGTGAGATGCAAGTAGTGCTAGTGTTTAGCCTAGCCTACGGTTATATGTAGCAGGCGCTCGTGAGGAGGGAGCTATACCCATATCGCATTTCGGGTATCGACGTTTGGAGAAAGAGGAGTCGAGAGCCTTGACTCTCCAACTCGCAAGTTGCGAGAGGCGCTTGCGCTAAGGCCAGGTTGTGGTCGCTTGGAAGAGGATAAGGGAAGGGATGGTCTGCGCTAGGCCCCGTAGAAATTCAGGGATTCTGTCCCTCGGAGAAAAGACAAAAAAAAAATATTTTTTAGTCGCCGTAGTGGGTGTGTGAAAAATAATCTAAAGTTCACCGTGGTATCATGCTCATGTTCCCTCTTAAGTTTAATTTCAATAACCCTCTTAAGTTTAATTTCAATAATTTATATTACTTTTCAATGCATTTTTATTTTCTAAATGTTCCCTCTTAAGACATTTTCAATAATTTATATGACTTTTCAATGCATTTTTATTTATGCGGCCTTGTTTTTTTAAGTAAAAATAAAATAAAAGATAAAACCTTTTATTTTACTTATTACGTGTAAACAAAATTTAAAAATAAAAATAAGATTTAATATAAACAATATCATGTGGTGGTTACATTGCAATTAGGGTAAGGTTTATGTAGAGATTAGTATTAGATGTTAATGGAAAGGGTGAAATGTGGTTTAGTATATTAAATTAAAATAAAATAAAGGAGAAAACCTATATATAACATATAATCACGTGTAAAATAATTAAAAATTTTAAATAAGATTTAATATAAATAATTGGTTACTTTGCAATTAGGGTAGTGTTTATGTAGAAATTAAGATTAGATGTGAATGGAAGGAATATGAATCCATTAGATGTGAACGGAAGGAATATGAATCCATTATTAATAGTTTAGATTCATTTAACTCTGAATTTATCAAGCATGGAGAGATGAAATTTTTGGAGGTACAAACCCTTTTTAGAATGCAAAACTTGAAGAAAGGTTAAAGNTATATATATATATATATATATATATATATATATATATATATATATATATATATATATATATATATATATAATGTTACATAAACATCTCCCCTATTCTAAACTATCTTGGCCCAATAATAATAATAATAATATTATATATTGATCTTTATACAAATGTTATGTTATTTAAGTTGAAATTGTTTTCTAAAATTGTATTTGATGATGATTATGATGATTAACTTTAATATTTAAGTGGAACAGATAACCCTAGCGATGGCGGCGGCCTTCTCTGCAGCTCCGCGAGCCTCTTCGCGTGAGCTCGGCCCTCTCCAGAGCTCGCCCCCCTTTCGTCCCTCTGTTCGACGGCCGGGCGGCCCCTCCAACTCCCCGTCCGGTCCTCCTCCCTTCTC